>CAJNDV010036974.1:0-16038 GCA_905221635.1 Symbiodinium sp. CCMP2456 | reverse complement strand
TAATAATATATATATATATAATAAAATTATTCAGAAAATTCATATCAAATATCTTAAATATAAGAATAAATTCTAATAATATTTTTTTGAAGATGAAATTGAATATAATTAAGTATCTATAATGCATTATAATAAAATTTAAGAGAATATAATTTTCGTCTTTATCTCTAGAAATTTTATCTTTTCGGTATTTCCTAAAATCTTTAAATTCTTTTAATTCAATTTGATATATATATATCAATTTATATATATTTACTAAATATTTTACATATATATTTATATCTTAAGAAATCCAATTCATCTTAAATATCAAATTCATAGAAGAATAAATCATATATTTATAATACCGAATAATAGGAAAGATAAAGAATAATTCAATAATAGAAAAGAAAAAATCAATAAATAATACGATATCAGACGATAAGATATTAGAAGACCCGACGCCAAGACACGACGGACCTTATAATGAAGAATCACGACCGACAAATACCACGACAGAAGATTCGACGGAGGGGACATACCGACGGACATCAAAACGACAACGGACGACACGACGCCTAACGACCACGACGAAGGACGATATGAAGACGGACGGCACGACGACATACGACAGGATATTGGATGACGAGTCGAACTAACTAATCCCACGAAAGAATCGAGCGGACGGTGACGTTATGTAACAATACTTGGGCCTATTGCTATGGTGTCATTTATTTTTAGACTTGGAGCATCTAGATTGGCCATTTATAACTCGCTCTCAAAATCAGAACCCCTCTTTAGAGATCGGCAAAAAACTATATATCTAATTTGTCTGATACCACTTTAATAATTGAGATAGTAACCCGAAAGGCCGACGGGCTCAAGATTTAAGTTTCAGGCATTCGCAATCTGGAGAGTTAAGACAAAACACCGACAACTCCTGCTCCAGGAAAATTTCGTACCTACGAAATTTGCTAGTGAGATCATGTAATAAATGAATCTCTTCTGGGAACGGCTTCAACCAAAATATCATTGAAATTTGGGATCTCGTATCTCCTAAAAGAATAGTTTCGAAACTTGAGAGACAAGTCCGTAAATTTGCAAGAAATATTGAGACGTAAGGTAATAAATAATAGCTCGTCTCCTATTCCAAGATTAACCGGCAAATTTATCGGGGAGAAGTAAAACTTAAAGTCCTAATCTATGAAAAACCAGGCCACTAAGCAACATAAAGATGTTGAAATCATATCTTGTTGGTAAAGCTACATTGACCTGTTGTTTATTCTAGGCTAGCTGAAAATCTTCAATCTTGTGCAATACTTAATGAAGCCAATAATGAAAGTCTCTAATCCTAAGCTCAAGCTGGCCCCCACCTTCTCGAAGACTGCTGGGCGTCTCAGACGGGCAAATGCTCTTTGAGATCCGTCTTGGATCAAGAGAATGTGAAACAATTCCTTATTTGTCCAGCTTCCTGGGGAACTACCGGTTAAAAACTGAACGTCTTTGAGTTATACTTGCTTGGAGTTTAGTACACCTGCCCAAAAAAGCTAGTAAAAGTTACTTACCGCGCTACTCAAACTCAGAACCAAAGCTTTGTTGTGGGGACCTGGGGGGGTGTCAGGGTTCTTCGGAATTGGCCTTAATAATTAGAATAGGGCTTTGGGGTAAATTACACCATAACTGTAATCAGGAACCCCCAAAATAGTACAGGTACTTATTTTAGGCCTCTTTTTTATGGGCATTATGCCGAATGTTTTCACGCGAGGCAGCTATCGCAAGGGCGGCATGATAGGACCTCGCTACGAAGCGAGAGAGGTTTTGTGTAAGATGCAAAAGTTGAGTCTTTACGACAACCCAAAAAGACACGGCGGCATGAGGAGTGCTTGAGGGTTGGGAGGTTAGGGCCTAGTTGAACATGTGGCAGGCGTGAAGGCGCGGTTTAGATCCTATATTAGAGTTACATGAGTCCCTTCACAAAACCAGGATTCTAGCATTACTCTTCATGATTGAGGCTATTGGGTTTCCAACTTTGGGGCTTCTATGATCTTGAGATCTTACTGTTTACAAGCCTCCGAGCCGAACTCCTTGGTGTTGTAGGGTTTAGGGTGGGTTTAGGGTTGGCTCAAATGAAAGAACAATACGTTCCGCAGGGAGAAGGATTTAGATGAAGGTTTCCGAGGTTGGGGTGGGCCAAAACAGGGTAGCAAGCAGGGTTTAGGGTTTAGGGTTTAGGGACCTGTTCCTTTACGGCTTTTTGGGGAGGATAAGGGAACTTCGACGCAGGATTCCAGAACAGTTTGACTGTCAGAGCCTCAACAAATCGGTAGCTCTTCAAACTTCAACTTAAGCCCTAAGCCCTAAGCCCTAAGCCCTAAGCCCTAAACCCTAAGCCCTAAACCCTAAACCCTAAACCCTAAACCATTTGCTGGAAGGCAGGTTCCCTTTTTGGGTAGGTAGTAGCTCTTCAAGAGAATGCAGATTGCTGCTGCTCCTTCCCTTGAAATCATAAGAGCCCCCTAATCCAACAAACCCGTTGCATCTCTGTACAACCCTTACCCTGAACCCCTAAACCCTAAACCCTAAACCCCAAAACCCCAAACCCTAAACCCTAAACTCTAAACCGTATATTATAGTATAATCATAATAAGGAACCCCCAAAACCCTATTCTAATGATTAAGGCCCCTACATTAAGCCCAAAGTATGGCTCCGGCGGGCAGCACGCGGCGATCGCGGAGACGCCTGCGCCGCCAGAGTGGAGACCTGAGTCGGGCTTTCATGGATTCGCGGTACCCTACATAAATCCTAAACCCTAAACCATGTTGCTTTTTCGGACTTGGGGGAGGGCTCGGGCTCTATTCATGTTCGGATGTTTTGCTAGGAGGTGGTTGGTTTCGTGGGGTTCAAAAGTTTTAAGGCAGTGGGGAATAAGTCTGCCTCCTTTTCTTTTTTAGGTGCAGCGTCTTATTGAAACCTGGTGCCATGAAGCTGCCATGTGGCAGACCCACCCGTCGTAAAGCTATGTTGGTCTGAGTTCAACGGCCGCATTTCTTCCTAATTAGACGCGCCACTTCGCGTGCTTTTCATGCCGAATCCCGCAGGAGATTGCCTGCCTTATGGGTCTTATGAGGGCTATACTGCCCCATCAACTTGTGCTTGTTTCAGGGTTTCGGTCTACGACTTTACCTCCTTCAAGGTGCTTTGCTAAAATGTCGACAAGCGGTTCGGGCTTGCTTCCGGCTCAGTTTGTAACTCGGTTTAAGCTTGTCCACGTAGCATAGCGCACTTCGTGTACGGTTTAGGGTTTAGGGTTTAGGGTTCAGGGTAACCTTGAGGGAAACCTAATGCAAAGGGTTTAGGGATGCATCTGCGAAAGATCGGGAGTAATGTAGCCCTCTGACTCGATCAACCACAATCCACAACCTCAGAAGGCCACATCGTGCAACATGTCAAACCTTACAGTTCAGAACTCCAGCGTCTTAAACTCAACAATGCACTAAACCTTAAAACCCTAAACCATGAAACCCTAAAGCCTTAAAGCCCTAAACCCTAAAACCCTAGAGCCTTAAAGCCCTAAACCCTAAAACCCTAAAAACCCTAAAGCCCTAAACCCCTAAAAAAACCCAAACCCCAAACCCTAATAGCCCTAAAGCCCCAAACCGTAAACACCCTAAACCGTCTGCCGAACTCTAAAGGCGCACGAGCTACACAAAAACTTCAAAAAAAGACAACGTTTAGGGTGTAGGGGTTTAGGGTCCTTTTGGTGTCCCTTTTTAAGGGTTCCTTAAAGGGATCTATAAGGCTTAGGGTTTAAGGGTTTAGGGGTTTAGGGGTTTAGGGGTTTAGGGTTTTGGGTTTTTAGGGTTTAGGGTTTACGGGTTTAGGGGTTTAGGGTTGCCTTATCTAAAAGAGACAGGCCCTAGTAAATTCAGGGTTTTAGGGGTACGGGCTTTAGGGCTTCGAGCGTGGATGGTCGCGTTTAGGGATGGGGGTCTAGTAATTACTCTAGTATAGAGTCTAGAGGAGGCCCTAAGCAGCTCTTAGACAGAAGCTGTTGCAAGCAATATCCCCGAGGGGTCCAACACTTGATGTTGCTGCTTGTTTGCGACTTCTTATCCCCGAACGTCTTCCCAGAGACTCTACAAAATCGAAATCCCTTGATCCCTGAAAACCAACCTGAAAACCTAAATAACCCCTATAGTAGAAGCCAGAAAGTTGGAACATCATGCCCCTCATACCCTTAAGATAAGGTATGCCGGCTCCCAACACTCATCATCCTAAACCCATCTTCCAACTTTCTGGGATTCACTACAGCTGATGATGAAAATCCTGCATTACCCATAATAAGGAAGATACCATAATTTCCTTAGTTTAGGGTCCCTAAGGTCATGCAGGAATTAGATCATCAACAGTATAATCCCAAACCCTAAACCCTAAACCCTAAACCCTAAACCCCTGAGGCCCAGAGCTCTGATCCTAGAGCCCGGAGGGCGGCTCAGGTGCCGGCCCAGCCCTTCCGATAGTGATACTCTTCTCCTTGGGCCTGCCAGGCTTTCGGATCTAGGGCTCAGGTTTTGGGGTTTAGGCGTTCAGGGGATAGGGTCCAGGGTTTCGGGTTTACGGTTTGGGGGTTTAAGGGGTTTTAGGGGTTTGGGGGTTTAGGGGTTTGGGGGTTTAGGGTTTAGGGCTAGGCTGGGCTGCGGGGCGGGGGGTGAGGGGGACTGGCGCGGCTTGGAAATGGGCGGATCTCCTCGCACACATTGAATGAAAATCCCAAATCTAATGAAGATGCAGTTCGAAGCGAACTTGCCACACTTTCTATTCATCCTGTTCTTGAGGGGTTTAGGGTTTGGGGTTTAGGGGTTTAGGGGTTTAGGGTTGAGAGAATTCCTGAAGGCAGGGAACCACATCTCCTGTGCCTTCAGCCACACCATCACCATCAACCCTAAGCCCTAAACCCTAATCCCACGGAATGTTGTTCGCATCAAGTGCAGCGCACTGCGCAACACGTGGGTCGAGGCCGGCGGATTTACTGCAATGGCAGGGTCCTCTTTTCGCCGTCGTTGACTCGGGTGAAAAGCCTTACCCCAAACCCCTAAACAATAAACCCCTTAACCCTACACCCAAAGCCTTTTTGGGCTTTGGGTTTTAGGCAAAGGTTGCTAAGGTTTAATGTATGGGACCTTAATCATTAGAATAGGCTTTTGGGTGTATTATACTATAGCTACAATAAGGANNAAAAAAAAAAAAAAATAGTATCGGTAGTTAATACGGCCCCTATATTGGGGTTTTAAGGTTCGGGGTTCAGGGCTTTACAGTTGGAGCTAAGCAAGGAGTTGCTCTTCGGCATAGAAAGAGTGCATCTTAGTCTCAGGAAAGATATTCGTAGTTGAGCTTGGGTGTTTTGAGATTAAGGCTACCGGTCCAAAGCGCCCAACAAGCAGGTACTACGCTTAACTATAGACCTTTTGTAGGTTAGTCTGAGGAGCATAATATGAACATTGGGTACTAGACCCTAAACCCTGAAGCCTAAACTCTAAACCGCACGCAAGACCAAATGCCGAATCCTCAAGGTAATCAGCGCAGAGTTTCTGGGGCACAATACCCTAAACCCTTCGTCATCCCGAAGCCATAACAACCCCGAAAGGCCCCAACCCCAAAACCCTAAATCCCAAAATCCGAAACTCCTGAACCCTAAACTCTAAAACTATAAACCCTGAAAACCTCCAAACTCTGAGCCATGAGCCGCACTTAGGGCTTACGGAATTCGGATTTACTGGTTATGGTTTACGGATTAGGGTTCATAGCGAGTGCGCAGCCGCCCATTCTCGGAGTCCAAAGCATTCTCAATATGGGTAGTTTTCTAAATTGGTGTCCCTTTTGGGGTCCTTTGTATAAGGGTGCCGTACTATATTGGGGACCCAAAAAAGGACCCTAATTTAGAGAACTACCCATATTGCACTCGTCTCTCGCCTTTATCTTGGCATCCTGCCAAGGGACATGACTCGCTACGCGAGTCAAGTCAACGGTGATCTAAACCCTATACCTACCCTAAACCCTAAACCCTAAACCCTAAGCCCTAAACCCTAAACCTCTAAAACCCTAAACTCCCATATGATCGGTCGTGATTTCGGGTAGGGCCCTTGAGCTCGGCGCGAAGCTTATCGACCTTCTGCTGCTGCTTCATCCTGTCTTTTCAAAATTGTCCTTCTCTTCGCTGAGATAGGGTTTAGGTTTAGGGTTTAGGGTCTCAGCCCGAGTGCCTAAGCGCACGCCATGGGGCCTTTAAGGGTCTTACAGGATTTCTGAAAGGTCATATCTAACACGGTTTAGGGCTTAGGGTTTAGGGTTTTAAGGCTTTTGCGAGTCCTGTCTAAGTCTAAGTTTAACAGCGACCTTATGACCTAGCCCTTCAACCTTAAACCCTAAGCCTTCAAGCCTGAGTCTGAAATCGTTGACGCGTCTGCTACGAGGCCTACGAACCTGTACGAATTCGGTCCAATGGACCCTTCAGGGTAAGCAAGACTGTCAGTGGCCTTCCTTCGATTTCCAACACGGCTAAGCCCTCAACCCAAAATGCTTGAAGCCACATGTCTCTGGCCACTAGGCCCCTAAATACGGCACACCCCTGGTAACCCTAAGCCCTAAACCCTAGACTCTAGATCCCTGAACCCTTATAAATTTAGAAACCCTACACTCTAGATCCCTAAACCCTAAACCCTTAACCCTAAACTCCGGCCTAAGACTCTAGATCCTAAGCCCTAACCCATTCAAACCAGAATGCCAAAGTCCAGACAGCCCCCGGCCTTGCGATGAAGGCGGTGGGCATCTGCCTCGTAATGTAGGGGCACCAATGATTCGAATAGGGTTGTGGGGTATACTATACTATATAACTATAACAAGGAACCCCCAAAATAGTATAGGTAATTGTGTATAGGCCCCTATCTTGGAGGCTTTGGCGGAAGTTGAGACTGAGGGGCTGAGTACCCGAGCCCAAACAGGGTTTAGGGTTTAGGGTTTTAGGGTTAAGGGTTAAGGGCTTAGGGTTTAGGGTTTTAGGGCTTAGGGGCAAGATCATATAAAAAGCGAAAGGTGCGAGGTTACCTACTCAGCTACTAAGGAAGACCCAACTGCTATGGGTCAGTCATCGGGTTTAGGCTGTAGGGTGATTGGGAACCCAATGGCAATAGATGGGTCAGGCTTAGGGCTATCTAGCAGTTCAAGTGGTCTAGGGCAGTAGCGCCTTTAAGCAAATGTTTGAGCGCCAGCGCTTGGAACGTCAGGGGAATAAATGGCCAAGGTCGAATACTTTGCTGACCCCATATGCCACCCAAAACGTACTCTTTCAGTTCTACAGGGGATTATACTCCCCCCCCCAAAAAATAATTTACAGTGCACCCATTCAGCCATGAAGGTCCACTTATTGGGGTTACGGTTTCGACAATAAAGGTTCAGGTTGTAACTAGCCTCTCTTTCTTGCTGATCTTTGGACCCTAGGGTTCAGGGGTTTAGGGTTTAGGGTTTCCCTAAACCTCTGGACCTAAAACCCCCGAACCCCGCTTTCCTAAACCCAAACCGCCCAGATATGTTTAGGTTCAATGCACACGGCTCATCGCCTAGATGATTGGAGTACCTGGAGGCTCATGGGAAGCTTGAAGTAACGGTCCAAATATGAAAGGACTTTTCGCCCCACTTATAGCTACTCATGAACCTTCACGTAGGATTTTGGTAATGTGTGGTAATCTAAAACCAGTGCATCTGTGCTAGGAGTTACGCAACGAAAGACATACCAACATACTAACCTTCCCTCATGGCGAGGCACTTGCCAACATGGAACTTGGCTAGCCATCGTTCTGACTGGTATGCAAATTGATCATCCCAAAAGTTGCTCAGGGTTTAAACCCTAAACCCTAAACCCCTAAACCCTAAACCCTAAACCCTAATTTAGGGTTTAGGAGCCGTTGGCGCAAGAAATAGAGGGATGTCCTTAAAGCAACAGTTTGAAGTAACGGTTCGATCCCCGAAAGCAAAAGCATCCGTCGAGCAAACAAATCTCGTCTTATAGTCCCTACACTCTTTTGAGTATGTATACATGTAGATTTATCTGTATATGACAATTACCCATATTGCTAAAGATGCCTGCTTGATTTTCTGCAGGACCATTTCCGTGGCACCCTTTGCGGCCCACCTGAAAAGGCCAAGGGCCATTGGAAGCCAGAAGGGTGTGGGGCTTTTTGGGTCCTTTTTTTGGGTTTACGCCTTGAGAGTTTAGGACTTTAAGGGTGTAGGGCTTGTGGTGTGGGGTCAAAAGCTCTTGGGTTTAGGGCTTTTCGTTCTGCTATGAGACGCAAGGAAGTCGAACTGGTCAGCAGGAGCACAGATTTTCCCACTGTTCTGCGTCTTCCCTAGATGATGCTACCATCCGGTATCACCCCAGATACACCTGTTTACCAACAGAAGAACTTACAAAAAGGCCGCAACCCGCAACATTAAAAAGCAAACACAAGTGAGTAAGGGTTCGATCGGGGTCTTTGGGTCTTCACACATCAGCCCTGACATCCCGGCACCTTTGTTCGAGTTTCCGCCGCTTCTCGTGGATTTCGCGCTTCCTGCCACGGTTGAAGCTTTGACTTTCAACTGCAGTTGTTGATTAAGGATTTACTGCTTTAGGGCCCAATTTAGCTTACCAGGCCGAATAGTTGCGGACTGGGGTGTACAGTACAAAAAAACAAAAGCAAGGAGGCCTCAGGCGTACTGGTCGGGGCATAAGCGCCGCACAGCCAGAGGAGGTGTGCGGCCTATGCCTTGAGTTAAGGTTTGATTAGGTTTCGGCTTTCAATGCAGGGCATAGGACGCAAGTATTTCTGAGCTGAGAGTCAGAGTGAAAGGATCCTTGTTGTGGGGACCCCAAAGAAGGAACGCAAGGACAACGCAAACATCTTGGAATCCCTGCTCTAAAAACACTACTTTCCCCGTGAAGAATGCTGAAGGAATCTCAAATTTCAGAGGGGCACTATTCATCAGATTAGACAACTCTACAAAACTCTTGATGGAACACTATAAGACCTTTTTGCACACCCAAGAAACCCCTTGAAAGCAAAGTAGCTCCCGTTTCCCTCCTTTGGATACCATCCATGTCATCCGCATCCACGCTACCATCCGAGCCGTCCTGGGGATTTTTCAACCCTCCAAGTAGATTATCATGTTCTTCACGGTTTCGTAAGGGTTGATATCGGTGCTATAAGAGCCACAGCTAAAGGTTATAAGAGGGTTGTTCTACAGGTCCTGTGGTCTTGAGGTTTAGGGTTTAGGGGGGGCTCTGAGGGCTTTGAGTTTCGGGGTTCAGGTTGTGGCGGGTTGTTCGAAATGTCCGTTTAGTTCAAGGGGCACCTTTCGGGATGCACCTTATCTTGCAAGAAGATCCCAAACAAAAGCGAGAACCTACCTGCATGGCTGCTTGGAAGCCAGTTGCCCTCAACAACTTGCTTCCAGGTTTCAATGAAAGCACTCAAGTCAAGTAAGCGCTTTGGAGATTCCGGCTGAAATAGGAACGTTAAATATCAGTAGATTTCATTAGCACATAGTTTTGGGGCTTCTTACACTGCAGATATACTGGGGCCCGTAAAAGGCCACCATTTGTGACTATTCCAACTCCTGTAATAGCTTCGAGCCTAATTGACGAGCCTTAATAATTAGAACAATGGATTTGGAATGTATTGCAGTATTAAAAAAAGGGGGCATGCCTACATACTCAGATACATACGTACATACATACATACATACATACATACATGCTTGCATGCATACGTACATACATACATACATGCATGCATACAGCCATACATACATACATACGTGGCAAATGACAACAAGCTCGTGCAGAGGATCCTGTCAAGAGCACTGAGGTAAGATGAAACCTGACATGTAGCCATGCATTGAGGTGTCCATGCATGCATACATTAATCCATCCATCCGTCCGGCCTCCATCCAGGCATCTGTAAGTGCATGCATCCATCATTCCACCGATTCATCCGTTGATACATCGATACATCTATCGATCCATCCATAACTCGATCCATCCATCCCTCCGTCCATCCATCCGTCCCTCTGCAGACATACATGCACACATACATAAAGACAAATATATATATATATATACACACACACACAGATGCGTACACAAAAATGTGAGAGCAACTCTGAAACTGAACTCACACATAGCGTAACGGCGTAAGGTGGCATATCTTGAACCTAGTAACCAACACACGGGTAAGACTTCCTTAATCGAACATGCTGGCTAGAAAGTGTTCAACCTCACTGCTCATGATGCCCTAGACCCTGGACCTCAAGCCTTAAGCCCCGAACAACTCTCATGCCACCCAGCCGCCAGCTTGAAGTAAGGAGGATCGGTCACGCAAACCTTTCGGAGCATTCGGGCATCAGAACATACCCAGAGAACCCTTCGGGGACACCCCTGTAATGAAGGAATAGTTCTCAAATCACCGTAACGGACTCCTACTGTACGCATTTCCAGGTATACTCCGAAATACAGGGGCATTGAACCTTTATAAACCCTAAACCCTAAGACTTTACGGGCTTCGGGTTGAAGGAACCAGGTTGCTGGGTTAGAGTTTAGGTCGGGCCTAGAGGGAGTATAGGGTCAAAAATAGGGGTTTCCCCTTAATCGAGTGCTGATATAAAAGAAAAAATGAAAATGTTGCTGGTTGCTCGCACACTGCCGACCTGCAAAGACAGGAGTTGCAAATCTGGCCGCCAATGGTGGTCTGGGACTGTGCCCCGGATGAAGGAGAAGCTTTCGTCGTGCCAGGCATCGTGTTCTTCATCACATGGGACATGCTCATCCCACAATTGGATGACTAGGCGATAGCAAGCTGGACCACGAAGGCGACGAAAACTGGCCTGAAATTCGCCCTCCCAAAAGGAGGTCTGAGTGAGGTTCGTGACCTTCACAAAGAATATCTAAATCCTGAAACATAAGCCATAGTCTATCTTTTTTGTACAAACAAACAAAAAACTCCCATGGCGCCTTTCTCCGTTCACAGTCACGGCTTCAAGGTTTAGGGTTAAGGCTTTAGGGTTCAGGGCTTAGGGTTTAGGCTTCAAGGTTTAGGGTTTAGGCTTTAGGGTTCAGGGCTTAGGGTTTAGGCTGTCAAGGTTTAGGGTTGATGGTTTTAGGGCTTTAGGGATTTTAGGGTTCAGGGATTAGGGTGTTTTCTAACCATCAGCACCACAACAAGCATCTCAACTGCTCTTGCTATCGCCACGGTCCATGCATTTAGGGTCGACCATCACAACCAAAACGTCTACATGAACCCAAAACCTATACCGCAACATCCTGAACCATAGACCCCCCAGCACCCTCCAGGAAACCCTAACTGTGCTTTGGAGTAACCAGGGACAAAAAAGATATCAACTTGAATTTCGCAGTGGATCCTGCAATGAGGTCCAGAACAAGTAAACCGTAAACACGAAGCTCGAAGCCCCTAAACCCTAAGGCCTAAACTCCTAAACTTTAAACCTTAAGCCCTAAAGCCCTAAACCCGAACCCTAAACCCCAAATCTTGAACCCTAAACCCTGAAGCTCTAAAGCCCTAAAGCCTAAACCCTAAAGGCCCTAAGTCCCAAAGCCCCCAATCCGAACCCAGAAAAGGGCCCAATACCCCTGAATTAAGCCACCCGAAACCCTAAACCCTAAACCCGAAACCCTACTAAAGCCTAAACCCTAAGCCATGCATCAAGAAAACATCTCTAAAGCCCAAACCATTCTAAAACCTAAGCCCTAAGCCTCAACCCCTAAACCCTAAACCCTACTAAACCATAAACCCCAAACCCTACTAAACCCCTACTAGACCATAAACCCTAGATCTGACTAAACCCCTACTAAACTAGACCCTGATCCCTAAACAGCCTTACTCAAGGGACTAAAGGAGGGACCCTTAAAGGGACCCTTGGGGTTACATAGGGGCCTTATGAGACTATATAAGGGGTATATAAGGGTTATATATATATATATATAGAGTATTTGGATTAGGGGTCCCTTCTAGCCGCAATTTACATCCCACGAGGCTTCGCCTTCGACGCCGGCCAAGCCACGGGGCCCTTCGAGTGCGGCCGCGACGAGTACGGGCCGAAGCTCTGCCAAGGCAAGCCTGTAAAGAAAAGGGGTTGAGGGTTTAGGGGTTTGGGTTTAGGGTTGAGGGTTTAGGGGTTTAGGGATTAGGGTTTAGGGCTTAGGGGTTAGGGTTTAGGGTTTAGGGGTTCGGGTTTAGCGCGTCGAGGGTTTGGGGGCTTTGTAGGGTTTGGGGGTCAATTCGTGTGTAGGGTTTTAGGGTTTAGACGTTTAGGGTTTCGCGTCTCAGGAGATCAGGGATTGGTACCGACAGCCCTACACCCTCGAAAAGCGAAGGGGCCCCATCTCAAACGGGCGCCAAACGAACGCCGCCTTTACAGGGACTTGCAGGACCCCTGTAAAAGGGTTTAGGGTTGAGGGTTTAGGGTTTAGGGTTTAGGGTTGAGGGTTTTGGTTTTTAAATGCAAGACCATACTAGGGCAATGTCTCGTGTGCGCAGCACGGATAGCGCACGCAAGGTATGAAGAATGCAGACCCCTGATTACCAAACCCCCTTTCTGTTGATAAGGAACATAATGGGGATCCTGACATTACGGCTCTACCCTAAACCCTAAAGCCCTAAACCCCTACACACTTAAACCCCTGAACCCCTGAACCCCTAAAAACCTAAACCCTATACCCAAAACCCCCAAACTCCTAAACCCCTAAACTCCACACCCTAAACACCTAAACCTCTAAGCCTCTAAACCCTAAACCCCTAAACCGCAAACCCCTAAACCCCAAAGCCCTAAGCTCCCAAACCCCCAAACCCCCAAACTCCTAAACTCCTAGACCCCTAAACCCCTAAACCCCTAAACCCCTAAACCCTAAACCTCTAAACCCTAAAGCCTTAATCCTTAACCCCTCCACATAGCCACGGACATCAGGCGCCTTCAACAGCAGCTTCGACGTTGGCATGCACAACGGCAGTGTGACCCAAGCCTTCGAGTGGGACACCTACGGCTACTTCGTGGGCTGCAACGTCTTGGGACCGCCTCTGATACGACTACTAAGGGTTGAGGCTTTAGGGTTTAGGGTTACTAACCCTCAATATTATGAACCCGTCTTGGGACCCCTTTGCATTGTACAGCTATCATAGTATACTGTAGCATATTACAGCACACAACCACCGCACACCACACAGAACAATATGCATCCTTTTAGACCGAAATCCCAAACCCCTACTTCTCTGACTCAACCCTGGGGAGAGAATTGTAACTTGCTATGCTTCTTTACGCGGTTGCAGCAGTGTGAGATTGCTTCCAGTCTGGCTACCACGTTTTTTGAAGCAGAGCCGCTATGATGATGGTCATGCTGCTGCTGATGATGATGATGATGCTGATGATGACGATGATGATGATGAGGATGCCGATGATTGCGATGATGATATGGCAATGGCGATGCCGTCAAACCGTCACCCCTAGTTTTTCGCGTAGTGATCTAGAACATATTGGCGCGCTTGGGGTTTGAGGCTTGGGGCATGGCCTACATCCCGAACTCCAAAACCCGAAATCGCAGCAGGGTGCGGCCAGTCTGATCCCAAGAAATATGAAAGGTACCGGAACAGGGTCTACTTGGAGAATCGCAAGGCATTGTAGGGTTGGTTTTGCGGGCTTGCGTCTGGGGTCTGGCATTTCGGAAGTTGGGACGGCTCCAAAACTTTGCAGGACATTTCCCGTTTCCGAACTACAAGATCTACTACCCCAATGCGGTTTGGTACAGCCTTCCCGGGCCCTGTCCGTCCAGAAACTACACGCAGCAACTCGGCGAACGACTCAGGGTCTTGGTTGGACCCTGGGCTTGCGGTTTCGAACGTTCGCATGAAGTACGGCGTTAAGGACGAAAGTGGCAGGGTCCAGGGCTTTCGGGCAAATTTCCGGGTCTTCTAGGGCTGGCCTGTGCCTTGTAGGGTTCAGCAGTGTCAACATGCAGCCCGTGAGTCATTACGGCAACTACGGGCGTGTGCTTGTGAACGCAGGGCGTGAGGATCGGAGGGTTCAGAAGCCTCGGAGTCCACTCTGAACCCTAAACCCTGTAAGCCTTAAGCCCCAGGGCAGTAGACCCTAAACTAAACCCCAAACCCTAAACCCTGAACCCCAAGCCCCTAAACGTCTCCCTCTGTCCCCGGGTGCTGCGCCGGAGTCCAGGTGGGACGACAAATGTCGCGAAAGACAGCCCGGTGGCTACTGTGGCCCGGCAGGGGCTCGGTTTAAAGGGTCGCAGGTTTAGGCTTCGTTCTTGTCATTCCTTTCAGGGCTCCTGTCAGAGTTTCAGGGAGGTTCCTGTCAAGGGTCCTTTAAGGTGTCCTGCAAGGTTCCTTTCGGGGCTCCGGGGCTAAGGATGCCTAAGGGTTAAGGGTTTGGCAAAATCAAAACCCTAAACCCTGAACCGTAATTCGGGGTTTAGGGTTATGGGGCTGCGTGATTCAGGGGTTGGTGTAGGCATTTTCGTAGGGAGTCTTGGAAGTTTGGCCTTCTTTGATTTGTAAAACGAGTTTCTAGATTAGTTCTGGGGATCGTGGTTGGTGTTTTCCGGTTCGGAGTTTCGACAAACTGGGGCACATGAGAACTATGCTAATATACTTGTCTAATTTATTGTCAATCTTCATACCCCCCCAACAGCAGAATGCTTCCGTAAATACTGTAGTATAGCATACCCGCAAAGATCGTACATGAGGATTTTTGGTTTAGGTCTTGGTGGCTTCAAGTTTCTTGGGTTCGGGCTCAGCGATTGTGAATACCACTGTCCTGCTGCAGCGCGTCTGCCGCCGCGATCGACTGCCTGTTGGGAAGCAGGTAAAGGAGATTCATGAAAGCTTCGGCACTGACCGAAGCTGCGAAGGTCTCACAAAATCTTATGAAATGGCATGCAAGAAGGCAGGAGTCCAGTGCTCTCACCGCTGGCCCGGAGGCCCTTGGAGAACCGCGCAGTACTCGCTGCAAGCCGCCGGCATTTCTGAAACGACCTCCAGATCCCTCAACCCTAAACCCTAAACAATAACCCTGACCCCTAAACCAGAACCCCAAACCCCGAAACCCTAAACCCCAAACGAAGCTTGAGCAAGGTATGCGAACTGACGCTGCAGCTGCGGCGATGCACACCCGCACCCTTCAACCCGAAACCCCAAACCTCCGAGGCAAGATCTACCTCCTGATGCTGGTCCCTGAAACCTACAGTACTACAGAAGCCTCAATAGTATTCCTTAGGGTTCCTGGTTATAAATAGAGTAGAGTATAGTGGGCCCCAAAACCCTAACCCCAAACCCCAAACCCTAAACCCTGAACCCTGAGCCCTGAGCCCTAAACCCTACTCTTTCAAAAGGTGGCCATATTACGGCCTAAACCCTAAAAGTCTGAGTCCCAGACCCTGAGCCCCAAGCTCTGACTGAAACCATGGGCTCCTAGTATGGGCCCTCAACCCTGGGATCCTTATGCACCTGCTATCTACTCTCTATGTACCCCTCAAGGGTTCCTAGAAAGGCCTAAGTTTTTTTTTAGGGGCCCATACTTCTAACCTCAGATTTTTTGGAGTTTTCTGAGAGCAACCTCCAGGTCGTTATGATTTTAGTAATTTAGGGTGTAGGGTTTCGTTTTCTTATACCTAAACCCTAAACCCTACCCTTAACCCTAAACTCTAAACCCTAAACCCTAAACTCTAAACCCTAAACCCTAAACCCTGAACCCTAAACCGTGCCCGAGACCCCTGGATCTGTGGGGAGAACGGCTGAGGCGATCAGACGCCCACGGGACAGGGCAACTGCACGTGGACCTACGAGGATTCTCAACCCTTGCCCGCCTGCTTAGGGTTTAGGTTTAAGGGTTTAGGGTTTAGGGTTTAGAGTTTAGGGTTTAGGGTTCAGGGTTTGGGGCTTAGGGTTTAGGGTTTAGGAACCTTTTCTGCTCTCCTGATTTCTGAAGGAGATGAGGAACCA
>CAJNDV010036972.1:0-20915 GCA_905221635.1 Symbiodinium sp. CCMP2456 | reverse complement strand
TTAGGGTTCAGGGGTTTAGGAGTTTGGGGTTTAGGGTGTTCGGGCTGAAACTTTATTCTTGTTTTGATATCGGAATTCAGATCTCAGGGGCCTTTGAGGAGCCTCGAGGGAAATGATTAAGTCCACCCAGCTCCTCCATCTGAGAATCTGGGTCCAAGCGATCCGAAGAGTTCAGCCGCTCTGCATCAAAAAGACCCTGCAGCAAGTCCTGACCACCCAGCACCAACACCCTCAAATTACGCCCCTGCACTCTAGACTCTAAACCCTAAACCCTAAACCCCACGCTGACGACGAATATCCCCAAGCTCGAAGCCCAAAGCCTCCACCTTCGTGTGTTTGGCCCCCTCCTCCGGCCCATGTGCAACTTGCTCAGGGTTGGGGGTTCAGATTTTTCTTACCAAGATGAGAACCAACCAACATAGTCGGAGATGTGACGAAGGCTTTGTGGTGTTCCAATGAAGAAGCAGTGTCAAACTGGGAATCGCAGGGCTGCTCTACTGCATCCGACACCTTATTGAGGGGCAGTTACAGTACTAACTTTCCATTTGAAACTGGCTCCAACAACTGTATATAATATTCATTACAATAATCACAAAAATATCCTAGCCTAAACCCTACACCCTAAACCCTAAACCCCTAAACCCCTAAACCCCTACACCCTAAACCCTCAACCCTGAGTACTAGTCTTGTGCAGACTCTGTTTGTTCAGGCAGCCGAGCCCACCGCGGAAGGACGCAGATTTTAGGGTTTAGGGTTTAGTCCCTAAGGGGGAAGTCGGGAAATCCGGGCAACCCTAAACCCTAAACCCTAAACCCTCTTAAGAAATCGATCCGAAAAGGGCTCTTTCAGGCCTCTAACTTCTCCGGGGCTGCTTGAAGGGTTCCTTTAACTGCTGACAGAAGGGCTCCGTTAAGGGTTCAAATCGATCCTCTATAATGTTTCTATTGGGTTTATGAGGGTAGTTGTCAAAATTATGGTCCCTTTTGGGGTACCCCAAATAATCGGTGCCGTATATAATAAGGACCCAAGAAGGGACCATAATTTTGACAACCACCCATGAGGGTTTCACTTGACTGAAGACCTTCCTCGGCTTTTTCAGGGCTTAGAGTTCTTAGAGTCTCTTGGGTTTTTTGCCGTAATCCACGAGGCTCTGAGACTCAAGGAGCTTGAAAACGTCCATGGAGGTCACCGATCCCGAAATGCGAAGGCTCTTGGAGAGCTTCTAATATAAGGGCCTTAATGATTTTTAATAGGGTTTTGGGATATATGCTGCTATAAATATGATAAGGAGCCCCAAAAAAAGAGTATAGATAGTTGTTTAGGCCCCTATATCAGTTGACAAGAACAAGCTCCAGATGGTGACGCATCGGAACTGCCACTCAGAAGCCAGGGGGAAAGAGAAGAGCTATAGGTTCTGCAGCGGTGGTCACAGACCCAGAGTCTCTGCAAATGTACATCGTTAACGATCCATCCCTCCTTCACCTTCATCATCCTGTGCTGTGTCGTCATTTTCCTCCTCCAGCTCCTCCTGTTCCTCCACATGATCATCCCCACCGTCTTTGCAGATGAAGGGAGTGGATGTTGCTTCTTCTGATACGGAACATGCAGGAGGACTTGCGCGCAGAGCCCTTGCAGTCTGTGGAGCAGCAGTTCGCGGAGATGCCCCAGGGCCTGGTGTTTAGGGTTTAGGGTTTAGGGTTCAGGGCCTGGTGTTTAGGGTTTAGGGTTTAGGGTTTAGGGCCTGGTGTTTAGGGTTTAGGGTTCTGGGTTTATGGCAGCTCGGGGTTTAGGGCTAGGGTGCAGGACTTTCAGAGTTCATGCCGGGCAGTGTAGCCTTTGTGTTCGGACCTTAGCATCCTGCCTGTGATACTATTCGTAGAGCTCTTCTTCTTCTTCTTCTTATTATTATTACTACTAGCATTATTATCAGTCTTATTTTTATTTGTTATTATTAATATGATTTGTATTATCATTGTTTTATTTTCGTTCTCTGATGTTTGTTGTAAGGGTTTTAAGGGCTTTGTAAGGAGGGTGTCGAGGGTGCAGGCTTGAAGCTGGGACCACCCCCGAACCCAGGAAAACTACCGACACCTCCTTCCCTGCAACTGCCCCGGAAGCTTCAAATTCCATTCTGCCAGATCCCAACCAGGAAGCTAAAGGGGGGCAGGTGTGGAGGCTCGGTTGGTTCGGTTCGGGGGCTCTAGGTCCGGGCAGTTTCCCACACAAAAAGCAGCACGGAGCTGCGAAACCTCAAGGGCGTAAGTCAGTAAGTCTCAAAGACCAATCACCCACCCCCTAGAGCCGAATCCCTTCACGAAGCTCAGCGCTGAGGATCGAGAACATCTTCCCGCTTCCGGGGAAGCCGACAGTCGGCAACAGGCGATGCGCGAAGAAAGTGTCTGTCACCACAGCTACCATGACGACTGCTACGAACACATGAGCACGGCCACTGTTGCTGTTGTTGTTTTTGTTGTTGTTGTTGTTGTTGTTGTTGTTGTTGTTGTTGTTGTTGCTGCTGCTGCTGCTGCTGCTGCTGCTGCTGCTCCTACTACTACATTGTCCCGGGAATTTAGAACTCTGATTTTGTGGAACCGTCTTGACAATCTTGCTCATCTTGCAGTCTTGGAAAATCTTGGTCCAATAGCAAGATTGCCAGCAATCTTGATAATCTTGCAACCTTGGTCATCTTGCCCCACTTGCTCCACTTGCCCGACTTGCTCGACTAGTTTACATCTTCAGACCAAGATTGACCAAGCTTGTGTGCAATCTTGCCCCCCCCCCACCCCTGCTGCTGCTGCTGCTACTACAACTACAACTACTACTACTACTACTACTACTACTACTACTCCTGCTACTACTACTACTACTACTACTACTACTACTACTACTGCTACTGCTACGACTACGACAACTACTACTACGACTATTATTTCTGTTACTGCTACACTACCACCACGACCACGACAACAACGACGACCACCGCCACCACCACCGCCGCCGCCACCGCCGCCGCCATCGCCGCCACCGCCACCACCACCAGCGCCACCACCGCCACCACCACCACCGCCACCGCCACCGCCACCGCCACCGCCACCGCCACCGCCACCCCCACCGCCNNACCACCACCAGCGCCACCACCGCCACCACCACCACCGCCACCGCCACCGCCACCGCCACCGCCACCGCCACCGCCACCCCCACCGCCACCACCGCCACCGCCACCACCACCACCACCACCACCACCACCACCACCACCACCACCACCACCACCGCTACTACTTACTGCTCAACATGATGCCTATCCTTGAGCCTTCTATAGGTTGTAACGTCTTTGTGAAATCCTTGTAGCACTCGGTCTGGATTAAACCTCAGCATTCAAAGGCTAGCCAGTCGTCGAACTGTGCAGGCGCCCGATGCTCTGGTATTGAGGCTTTGGGTCTAGCTTCAAGGGTTTAGCTGCGTGTTCAAGGTTTGAGTCAAAGTTCGGGGGGGTTGACGGGTTTTGGATACGAGCTGGTTTGGGGTTTCGGATTTCAGTCTTCGGACTCGAACGACTGGACTGTTGAGGTTGCAGTTTGAGATTCATGTTCTTCGTCTAATGCTCAACAGCTGCTCTCCACAATCCACCACAAAGTCCTGAAGGGGTGAAGACCATGTTCTTGGTCCTCTCCTAACACTTTTTTCAAAACTATTGAAGAGTCCCTGTAACCATCAGGCGAACCTAAAAACCCCCAAGACATTCCCAAACTTTGCACCAGGCCTCGGCCGTAGACCAAAAGATGAACTACAAGCATCATACCAACATCCCTCCACCCAACATTGAATCACACCTGAAGGTGGTCTCTCAGCCCAACGCGCGGGAGTGCTCCAAAGGCATCGGGTGGTGTACAAAGCTTCGGGGCCCCTTGTTGGAGTCCACAAGCCAAGGATCTTCTTGCTCTAGAGGCTGTGTCATTGAGTAGGGTTTTGAGCAGTTTGCATACGGCTCCCTTTGAGTTTGCCACAAGATCAGAATGGGATTTCAAGAAGACTAGCTTTTCGCGATTAAAAAGACTCAAGTTAAGCTTGGGATTTACCTCTGCGGCTCGCCAGCTGAGATTTACGTGTGCTTGTTCGTTTCGTTTGGTTGTCAATTTCAATATTCATCTTGTATTGTTGATGTGATTGCCATGGTTCCTGCGAGTAGAGAGTTGCTTCTCAGTGCGGCTATTGTTGCAAGTGGTATCCTGATGGCATTTACCATTGTTAGCAGTTGACAAACACTAGCAATCATGATTTCCACAACAACTTCTTCTAGTTGTGAGACTACACGAAGCAGTAGCACGGTGCGTGCTAGTCAGAATGAAATCGACATATGCTTGCACAGTACGCTTGCCTCTTGCTGCAACAACAAGCAAGCCAACAAACCCCCTAAAGCCCAAGACTGCAACCCTAAGCGAAACCCTAACTCTCAACCCCAGATCCCTGAATCCTAAACCCAATCCCCCAATCTCAGAAAGCCCTAAACCCCTAAACCCTGAACCCAATCCCGAAATCTTAAATCCGTAGAACTTTGGTCGGGGTCGTGTTCATAACAGGCACCGAGGCGCGTGCCAAGCCAGCTGTGGTATCGGAGGTCCTGGCTCAGGTTGGGCATCTGGAGTTTAGGGCTTTAGGGTTTTGGTTCTATAATAAGTTCTATTATCGGTTCTATAATCGGTTCTCTATAATAGAGTTCTATAATCGGGTTCTTTAAGGGTTCCAAAATAGGGTTCTACAAGGGTTGGCCGGTCGAGTTCCCTATAGGGGTATGTTGTAGGGCTTTAGGCTTTGGCTTCATCGGGGCTTGGGGTTTACGGAGTCGGCCCGTAGGACCGTAGGGCTGAAGGTGCCGTTGGCGGGGAGGAGGTGGTTTCGGGGTTTTTAGGGTTTAGGGTTTAGAGTGTTGAGGGCCATCCTCTAGGATCTGTGCTTGGTGCCTACGAGCTTCCAGGTCTTGCAGCCTCCTTGTGCCCTCAACTTTGGATTCAGGCTTCCCGGATTTCGCTCACTCCCAGGTATCGATCTTAGGGACTTACTCCCGGTTTTACCCAGCTCTTCTCCCCATGAAGATAGTAGCTTTCACGCTGCTGCACCGGTGTCCTTTAAGTGCAGTTCACAGCTGGGTGGTGCGTATCGGTGTAGCGCCGCTATGGATAAAAGGGTGCTAACACCTTTCAAGAGACATGTCAACCAAACTTTAAACCTTCAAAAAAGGTACCAAACTCCTCTAAACCCTAGACCCTATACCGTAAACCCTAAACCCTGAACCCTGAACCCTAAACCTCCAAAACCTCTCCAAAAAATGCAAGACCAGTTCGGAGGCCAAGCGCCTGGCACTCCTGCGCAAGGATCGAGCGCGTGGAGCCCGGGGGCGACCTCGCTGGAAGCCCGCAGAGACCCGCATGTCTTCATGGATTATAGGGTTTAGGGTTTTAGAGTTTTAGGGTTTTAGGGTTTAGGGTTTAGGGTTTTAGGGTTTTAGGGGTTTAGGGTTTGGGATGTGTTCGTTGATTGCAGGAATATGTCGGGCTGTTTGTGAAGTTTAATAGCATAGAGGGTGTTATAGGTTGCCACAGGTGTGACTACAGAGTCTTGTGGCGTCTTACAGGGTTCTGGAATCAGCAATACGCCTCCGGGTGCAGGTTGTGTTGCAACGTTTTGTGGGTAGGTTTGGCTGCTTGAGTGGGGAACAGATCGCCAAGATACTGACGAATGATTCCAGGGACAGCAAGAGCGGGTTTGGGGCATAGGGTTTAGGGGTTTCAGGCTTCGGGGGTGTCACGGTTTATATTCGGCTGTTTCTTGCTTGGGCTCGGTTTAGGGTTTCGGGTTTAGGGTTTAGTTTTTATTTTTAAATGGATGTTTCAGGTTTCAGGCTGAATTTCTGAATGTGCAGGGTTGGACTTGGTTTGCAACTGCCACCTGGCCTCTTAAAATTGCTTCCTGCACCGCGACCGGGGCTCTTCATGAGATTTCAATCTCCGTCCGATCAGCAATCCATAAACTCGCACCCGACAGGCACACAATCCTGAAACCGACGCCTCAAGAAAGGCTTAGTGGGACCCAGGTGGAATTCGAAGCAGTTCCCCTTGAGGAAGCCGCCGGGAACGCATTCAGACTGTGATGCTTAAGGCCTCAGATTTCTGTGATCCGGCCATCTAGGTTGAACCGAAGGCTGCTGACTTCAAACACTGGACCTTACAAATCCTAAACCCTCCCACCTTGGGAGCTAAAAAGACTCTTGAAGAAATTCAGTCAAATTACACCTTAAAATGGAAACCTAAACCCTGAACCCTAAACCCTAAACCCTAAGCCCTAAACGCAACAGTGTAAGCCCTGACAGGGGCGAGTCTCGCTGCGGAGAGGGACTAGTGCACTCTAAAAAAAAAGCCTAAACTCTAAACCCTGGGTTTAGGGAACCTTCGACCGTGAACTGAACCCTCCACACCCTGCAGACTCTCCAAGCCCAAGTCCTTCATGCTTGGGGCGATTTTGGGGGGGTGTTTAAGGATGGTCCGGGCTTATATAAGGCTTTTGGGACTGTTAGGGCTTTAAGGGTTTAGTCTTAATGTCTAATATATACATTGTATATGACATTCAGTATACTTGCGGCTTGGGATGAGAATGGAGGCCCTTCCCTCGCGACCCTCGCGCCCTCTCACGGTCCATCCTCAGCCCTGGGCTGTGAGATGGCCATACCTTTTCAGGTTTAGGGTTGAGGGTTTAATGTAGGGGCCTAAATGAGTTTAGGGTTTAGGGTTTAGGGTTTAGGGTTTAGGGTTGATTATATAGCTATACTATTTTTGGAGTTTCTTCGTTATAATTGTAGTTTAGTGAGCCCCAAAACCCTATTCTAATTTTTTAGGCCCCTACACTAGGGTTTAGGCTAGCAGCCTGAACGTCGAAGCGTCGATTCCGTAGATGCTCAAGAAACCCAAATCCTGGACCATTTCCCTTCTAATATAGGGGCCTTAATAATCAGAATAGGGTTTTGGGGCCCATTATACGATAGTCACAGTAAGGAGTCCCCAAAATCCTATTCTAACTATTAACGCCCCTACATTAAACATATGTCTGCTGCCCTCCGTCCACACGACAACCTTTCACGGTGCAGCAAGCGAACCCTGACTTTTGTATCCTTCAGACCCGAAGCCCTAAGCCTCAAAAACCCTGAACCCTAAGCCCCAAACCCTAAAGTCCTAAACCCTAAGCCCTAAAAACAAGACTTTGAGACTCCATGGTTTGAATCAGCCGAGTCAGTGGTAGCTGCTAGTGCGAACAACCCTAAAGCCTAAACCCTTAAACCCCTAAACCCTAAACGCTAAACCCTAAACCCTAAACCCCTAAACCTCGAAGCCCTAAACACCACGACGGATGGGAAGGCAGATCAGAGTAACAACAGCTGCAGATCACCCGAAAGCTCGAGCCCGACACCCGCAGCCCGCAATCCGAAGCCCCTAAACCCTATCAAGTTAGTAACAACAAGAAGAATCACAACAATAGTAATGACAACAATCATAACAAATTCGAATAATCATAATCGAAATAATGATGATATTAATATCAATACTAACAATAATAAATATACTAATAACAATAGAAGGAGTAGTAATAGTAATTCCGGGACGTTCCCGAGGAACTGCATCGAGCTGGTCCGCGGGGCTTTGGCGACGAGGACGCACTTCGCGGAGTTTGCGTAGGAAGACTTCGCGGGGCATTTGGGCGGCTTTGGGGGGTTCAGGAGTTTTGAGGGTTTAGGGTTTAGGGTGGTGTAGGACGTTGGGGGTTCAGAGGTTAAAGGGTTTAGAGTTTTTGGACTAGTGTAGGGCTGAGACAGATGAGAGCAGAGACCCTGGCATGATCCGGTGAATTACTCAAATCCAAGGAGATCGCTAGCTGAATTCAGCAAAGCAGTATAGTAGAATAAGTATTGCAGTGTTTTGCGATGAAGGCCTCTTGCGATTTTCGGGGCTTGCCCGACCTTTGTGTCTGAAGGCTTGGTCCTGAGCTTGTAACGGAGACTGGCCTTCATCAACTTGCGGCAGTTAGCCGTCAGCACTCTTCGGTAAGGGTACTTCATGGAAGCCCTTGTGTCTATGTAGGAAAACGCATTTGATGGTATCATTACCCAAGCAGGTTTCCCCCAAATCATTATGATTCACTGTGTGGATGAAGATGGTTTTGGCTTTGTGGCATGACGGCCCTGCAGCCTCACATAGTACTCGTGAAGGCATCAGAACAGCAACGGTCGTGGCCGTTGCTATAGCAGTAGCATTGACAGTACTGATCAGAGGAACAATCGTAGCAACAACAGTGTAGGACGTACTAAGAAGATCAGCATTGCAAGGTAATGATGCATAAGATGTCCACAGAGGCCCAGCAGGGGTCTCTGTCTTTCTCCACCCTCCTCTGCTCTGCACCAGGATCGAGCGGGCTCTTGGCGGCAACCTCATCTTTATCATGGAGGTGGGAAAGCTTAGGCTTCTACAGTGTACCGTTCAGGTTTTATGGGTTTAGGGACCGCCAGTGCCAGGCTTCGAAGCCCGCAGGGAGTGCTGTTGCCCAACCCGAAGCGCCGAGAGCTGAGCTTCAGCCGAAAAACCCGAGGTCCGAAAAAAGCCCAAGCTCGAAGGCTTAGGTCAGGTTGGATTGAGGCTCGAAGAGCTTGACTGCACAGCTGTAGCAGGACTAGCAGCAGCAGCAGCAGCAGCAGCAGCAGCAGCAGGAGGAGGAGGAGGAGGAGGAGGAGGAGGAGTAGTAGTAGTAGTAGTAGCAGTAGGAGAAGCACGAAACATACCGAACTCCACTGAACCTGAAGCTAAAGCCGAAACTGACGCAAGCCGAGCAGGCATCGAAGAGGTTCGTGGGGAGGGGGCTCTTCGGGTTCGGGGATTGGGTTCAGAAGGGGTTAGGGTTTAGGGTTTAGGGTTTCAGAAGGGGTGAATTAAAAGGCTTTAAAATGGTTGAGAAGGGTTTGGTAGGGTTCAGAAGCTTTAGGGATTATGATTTAGCGTTTAGGTTTTAGGATTTGAGTTTGAAAGGCTTGAGGGCTTTGGCGGCTGGTCTCTGATGCTTTCCCTTCACCAAGCGAAAGCCCCAAGCGCCTCTGCTTAAGACTACATCTTCTTCACTGGTGCGTTTCGTGTCGCCTTTGTCTCCTATGATATGCCTTGCTCGTACAGCGCACAGAACCAATCCAAGTTGCGTGCTGTAATGTCGAGCCACTCATGGACGACCAGTTAGGTCTGGGGCTTAGGCTTGCTTGATGCGCTGAAGCTGAAGCCTTCCTCAAGCTGGAAACTTTGCAAAATCCAAGATCCAAACACACGGCCCTGCCCTAAGCCCAAAAACCCTACGCCACCGCTCCAGAACCCCAAGAAGATCTAAAACTAAACCCAGAGCCCCAAACCCTGAACCCTAAATGAAGAAACTTGAGCCTTACACCCAAAGACTAACACCACCTAAACCCTAAACCCTAAACCCTAAACCCTAAACCCTAAACCCTAAACCCTAAACCCTAAACCCTAAACCCTAAACCCTCATAGTCCTGACATCCCAAGCCCTTCATCCTCCCCTTTAAAGTGCTGGGCTCCGATGCCGAGCCGCCCGAAGCGACGGAATGGCGAGGACCATGAGGCCAGGTCAGGGGTCCATGGGGGTCAATGGGGGTTTAGGGTTTAGGGGTTTAGGGTTTTGGGGTTTCGGGTCGGTTTAGGGTTTAGGGTTTAGGGTTTAGGGGTTTCGGGTCAATGGGGGTTTAAGGGTTTCGGGTTTAGGGTTTCGGGTTTTGGGGTTTCGGGTCAATGGGGGTTTAGGGGTTTGGGGTTTTGGGTTTTAGGGTTTAGGGTTTAGGGGTTTCGGGTCAATGGGGGTTTAGGGTTTTGGGTTTGGGGTTTAGGGTTTAGGGTTTTGGGGTTTCGGGTCAATGGGGGTTTAGGGGTTTGGGGTTTCGGGTTTAGGGTTTCGGGTTTTGGGGTTTCAGGTCAATGGGGGTTTTGGGGTTTCGGGTTTAGGGTTTAGGGTTTAGGGTTTAGGGTCAATGGGGGTTTAGGGTTTAGGGTTTAGGGTCAATGGGGGTTTAGGGGTTTAGGGTTTAGGGTTTAGGGGTTTCGGGTCAATGGGGGTTTAGAGGTTTAGGGTTTAGGGTTTAGGGGTTTCGGGTCAATGGAGGGTTTAGGGGTTTAGGGTTTAAGGTTTAGGGTTCAGGGGTTTCGGGTCAATGGGGGTTTAGGGGTTTCGGGTCAATGGGGGTTTAGGGGTTTCGGGTTTAGGGTTTAGGGGTTTCGGGTCAATGGGGGTTTAGGGGTTTCGGGTCAATGGGGGTCTAGGGGTTTCGGGTCGATGGAGGTTCGGGTTTCGGGTTGAGGGCTTCGGGTTTCGGGTTTAGGGTTTCGGGTTGAGGGCTTAGGGTTAAGGTCTTTGGGGTTCAGGGTTTAGGGAGATCAAAGCAGCCAGTAGCAGTATCAGTTGGTATGCTCACTTAACCCTGCTTACTAAGTGCCCTGATCCTTCAACGCAACAGGAGAGCCGCACACGCTCTTGCAAGTCATGGGTGGCTTGTGCTGCAAGTCTTCTTTCTAGCACAAGTTCTGGCGGTTTGGGATTTCGGTTAGAGGGTTGCAGGGTTGGGTCAATCGTGAGGAGTCGGAGATGTGAACGGGGCCACAACTTCTGAGAGTACTGAATTATTGCAAAGATGATGATGTCGCTCAGGGCCTGATCACATGTTCTGGTACTGTATGATGTCATAGTATAATTAGCGACATACTCTCTGCTGTGTCTCGACATTCGATTCTATCCCACCCCAGACCCTCTTCCGAACTTCACATGCTGCTTTCGCTAAGCCCCAAATGCAAAACTTTGCGGTGGCCCCTTTTCATTGTTGCAACCACTCTTCGATTGTTGCACGCACTCTTCGGGGGGCCTGTTTGTGGCCCTGTGTTGAGACGTCGGATTAATGTAGGGGCCACCATACTTAGAAGGGTGTCCTGTAGTACCCGCAGCACTACACCCTCACACCCCCAACCTGGGTGGATTGCAGTTTCACCCGCAACCACGACTGTGGATGGAAGATAGGGAGCGCAAATGCAAGCTTCTGTATTCCCACCTTTCTTTTGTCCGGGTCGGGATCTACACCTCTAAGTCTTGGTTCTTAAATGCTGGATTGCAGGGTCACCATTGCAGCAGTTGGTTGGGCTCGGCGGTGGGATCTTGAAGTTCGAATCATGCGTTTTATCAGATTCGCGTCGATCTGTGGATGATTGAAAAGCCCAGACCAAAGCAGTACAACTGCTTGTGTTTGAAACAGGCCGTCCACATATGGAAACGCCTTATAAAGTTCCGATTAGGTCCCCCGTGACAGAACCCCAATGGTGTCTACCAGGGACCCGCCGTCTCGACGTTGTCTTCTGGAGTCTCACTCCTGCTGGGTGTCGCGCAGACGGCGATGTTGCTGCGCCCTGTCGGCGTGCGTGTTTTGTAAGAGCGGTTCGACAGGGTCTGCAAGTTGAACAAGGGATCTCCTAGGGCTCCCTAAACCCCTAAACCCTAAACCCTAAACCCTAAACCCTAAACCCTAAACCCTAAACCCTAAACCCTAAACCCTAAACCCTCTTGCAGGAGTCGAGAGAGGTTCTACAGACTTCAGCAGGGGTTTGGTGATCAGGTCCTTTCAGGTTGAGGGGCCGAGAAGCCCTAAATCCTGCCACCGGCCCCACCCACGTTTTCTGACCGGAAAGTCTGCAAACCTAGAAAACCCTAAACCCTAAACCCTAAACAACAAATGGTAAACTCTAAACCCGAAACCCTAAACCAAACCCTAAATGGTAGACTCGAGCCTTGCAGCGGTAAGTTCTCGCCCTAAGCCTTATAAGCCCCAGACCCTACACTAAGCTTAAAGCGCTAAGACCTAAGCCGAAGGCAAGAGTACAAAGCGCCCAGCAATTCCTCAGAGCTGAGAGTCTCCAGGACAGAAGGTTTTTCAGGTCTATAGGGTTTAGGGTTTAGGGTTTAGGGTTTAGGGTATATGGCCTTTTTTTTGTCGCGGGCTTTAAGGCTTTTGACATGGAACGTAGTGTTTGGGCTTCATGGTATGCGTACTTCTTATCCGGGGTTGGGGCTCTCCGGTTTTGCAGTGGTGTTTGCGGGTCTTGTCGTCTTGGTTTGTAAGGCCTAAGATCCGCTAGTTCACAGCAGCTTGTTTCAAGTACGGATGGGAAGACGAAACACTCCTAACCCTAAACCCTAAACCCTAAACCCTAAACCCTAAACCCTAAACCCTAAACCCTAAACCTTGGCTCTGCCACTCCAACACAGCTTGAGCCTGAAGCGAGCTCTGAGTTTTTGTCCTCATCTTCAGGGCCGAGGACCGAAGAAAAGCCCTGAACCCAAAGCCTAAACCCATGCGACGCCACATCCGACGTTTTAGGGTTTAGGGTTTAGGGTTTCGCTCGTGCCACGTTACGGAGCTGCGTCTCTCTGTAAGGCGGCTGGAAGGAAGCGACAAGGTTCTGGAAGTGGCTGCCTCGCATTTGAAGAGGTTTTCTTCCGTTGCTGAGAAACTGGCAGTACCGTGAGCATTCTTAGAAGGGAACCCTTAAAGGAGACTTATTGATCCCTTAATGGAGCTTTAAACCTTAAGCCCTAAACCAAAATCCCTAAAGCCTAATGTCTCCCTTAAGGGTGGCTCGATAAGGATTCTAAAGTTTCTAAAGGGAGCTCAGGGTTTGAGGAGTGCGGGGCTTCTGTTGAAGCTTCGTTGCCCTTCATCCTCCAGTGGGCTTGTGATCCGGAACTTCATACCCTAAGCCTAAACCCTAAACCCTGAAACCATAAACCCGAGGCCTCGAACATTGAACCCCGTCAGCCCTAAACCCTGAACGGCTCCAACTGTAAACCTACCTCAAGAACCCAAAACCCACTTTTTTGTAGGTTCTTATTGTAAACCCTAATATGGGGTTTATAGGGACCCTACAAAAAAGTAGGTTTTGGGTTCTTAAGGTAAACCCTAAACCCTAAACCCTAAACCCTAAACCAACTGGTTTGGCTTAGGCGCAGACCCTGCACACGGTCACAGCCCTGGAGTTCACACTCTCCGAGCTGGTGGAGGCGGTCCCAGAGGGCCAGCGGAAAAGGTTGCTATAGGGGTTAATATGGGAGTTTCCGAAAATAAGGGGTACTTTAGGGTTTAGGGTTTAGGGTTTTAGGGTTTAGGGTTTAGGGTTTAGGGTTTACCTTACTTTGGGGTCCCTATAATCAGGATCCTACTATTTAAGGTACTGTATTCGGGTTCCCTATTTTCGGAAACCCCCATATTGGGCTTACTGCATGGGTGACTTTAGGGTTGAAACAGAGGTTTTGGGTGTTTCGGTTCGAGTTGGGTAAGTTTGGACGAATTTTCGATGTTCTCGTTGAACTCTGCAGCATGGAAGAGAAGGAAGCCGGCCTTCCGGGGGCCAAGGCAACCAGCCTTCATGCGAGCGTCACTGCAAAGATCGAGAAATCTGGGACGAGCTGTGCCAAGAGCACCTGGTGGGTGTGTCTGTGCTCAGCCGTGTGTGTCGGTGGCATGGCCCCTACAGTGCCAGGTCGAAGTTGCAAGTCCTGAAACCCTAAACGTTGCAATGCCTGGCTACATCCCTAGCCTTCCGAAGCCTTAAAACCCAGAGTCGCAAATCGCTGGGAGTTGAACTTCCGAACTCCGAACTTCCAGGGTTTGATACTGATTCATAAATATTTTGTGATTATTCGGCTAGATTCTTCTAATATATGAAAGATGAATAGATCCCAAACTCTGCCGCCTGGCAGCTTCGTCGCGACCTGGCGTCCTGGCGGCCCAGAGCCCCTCCTGGCGCGGCTGTGCAGGAGAAGGTCGGGCACTTATAAGGGTTCCATAATACCTTAACCCACCAGAACCTACATATTTGTAGGGTCCCTATAAATTCCACAATGAGGCTTATAATAGGAACCTACGAAAAAGTAGGTTTTGGTAGGGTTAAGGTAGGGTTCCACAAGGGTTCTATCATGGGGTTGTATAATCGGGACGAAGTAAATGGGAGCTCTTGCAAACACGTTCTATAATCGGGTTCTACAAAGGTTCTATCATCGGGTTACATAGGGAGGAAGTAAAGGCGGAGTTCTTGCAAACACGTCCGCAAGCCCCTGAACAAAATACCAAGCCCCAAGCCTTACCCTAAACCCTGGGAGTTATGGTGCAAGCCTTGTATGAGGCAGGCTCGCTCTGAGGAAAAGGCCACTGCACTTAAAAGAACACCGGGTCGAGGCCATGGCCGACATCGACATTGAAATCGAAGACGCCAGCTCCCTTCTTGCAAGAGTCGGAGGGTTCAAGGCGGTAGGGCAACATAGAGGCCTTGAGAGTTGGAACAGGGTTATCTACGCAGTGTATAGAGGTTTTATGAGGGTTTATGATCTAGAAACCTGTCGTCGCAAGACGGATGCTAGAGCGACGTGAGAGAGTGAGGAAATCTTTAAGAAGCAACCCAATGCCCAAGACGTGGTGAAGGGGTGGTTTCAAGGGAGGCCGCCCACCTACTGCGGGTGGGCGCCTCGATGGCGAAACGCCCACCTGTACAGCAACGCAACACGTTCTGCTGGGCACCAGTACTGGTCAGGAGTCAGAACCCAAGGCGAGGGAAGCTGCGCCCCGCCCTGCCCTTCCCTGCCCCGCCCCGCCCTGCCCTGCCTCAACTCGAAAAGTAACAGGTTAAGATACTGTCGCCCACGCTCCCAAACCTAAACCCCAAACCCTAAACCCTAAATCCTCAACCCCACACCCTAAACCCTAATTCCTAAACCCGACACCCTGAACCCTGAATCCTCAAGCCCAAACCCTCAACCCTCAATCCTCAACCCCACACCCTGAACTAAACCCCACACCCTGCCCAAACCCTCAACCCTCAATCCTCAACCCCACACCCTAAACCCCACACCCTGAACCCGAAACCCCCAAGGCTACCCCGAGCCGGACCACGAGCCATGGGGGGCGGAGGAGGCGTTTCCCGAGCCCTCCGTCCGTTTCGAGGCCGAGAGCAGCTCAGCCTCCGATTTTCGGGTTGAGTTTAGGGTATAAGGGTTTAGGGTAGAAGGGTTTTAGGGTTTCGGGTATAGAGTTTAGGGTATAAGGGTTTAGGGTAGAAGGGGTTTAGGGTTTCGGGTATAGAGTTTAGGGTATAAGGGGTTTAGGGTAGGAGGGGTTTAGGGTTTCGGGTATAGAGTTTAGGGGTATAAGGGGTTTAGGGTATAAGGGGTTTAGGGTTTAGTGTATGGTGGTTTAGGGTTTAGAGTTTAGGGTATAAGGGGTTTAGGGTACAAGGGTTTAGGAGGATCCTGATAGTTTTGAGCTGTTTTTTTGGTTCTGAAGGGCTGCTTTCACGGTTTTGTTTTGTAAGGCGTCGGAGTTTCGGGTTTCGGACGCGAGGCCGTGGGAACCCTAAACCCTAAACCCTAAACCCCAAACCCTAAACCCTAAACCCTAAACCCCTAAACCCTAAACCCTAAACCCTAAACCCTAAACCCCTAAACCCTAAATGTCTGGCCTCTCGGGACTAGAATTTCGGCCTGCGGATGGGATGCAGGGCGACAGCGCTTAAAGGGGTGGTTTTCTAAATTAGGGTCCCTTTTGGGGTCCTTTTTTTTATAAGGGTGCCGTACTATGTTAGGGGCTTAAAAAGAGACCCTAATTTAGAGAAGTATTTATATAGGATTTGGGACTTAGTGTTCGTTGGATTTGGATTCAGGGTTGAGGGTTTGGCTGTTGAGGGTTTGCCAAATCCTTTGGTCCCAAACCCTAGACCCTGAGATTTCTCATGGTGTCAAAACCAGAGCCCCATCACCAAGGCTGGGATCCCAACTGCTTCGACGTGCGGACGACGGGGTTGTCCTTGGAGTGCAAAGATCTAGGCCGAGCCGGATCGGGTTCCGGGTCAAGGTTTCTTTTTTCAGAATCTTTGGGGCATTTGGGGGGGCCGAATTTGTGTGGAGGTCTTTCGGTTTATAAGCGACCGACGCTCTTCTTCCGTAGCCTGTATGCTAGACGGATGGCAACTTACATTCCCGAAGCAGTCTCTGCGCACTTTGCGCTTTAGAGGCTTGAGCTGTCAGAGGGACTTTCGACCTGATCAGGCGTAGCTGATTGTGGAATGCAGCCCGTGCACCCTAAACCCCGAAGCCCAACACACGAAATCTAGTGGACTATGGAATCGAAGCTACCCTAAGCCCCAACTCCTAAACCGTAAAGAAGAGAAGAGGAGGGTGTAGAGTGGAAGCTTCGGGGTGCAAGAAGCACGCAACCCCAAGCTTTAAGCTCAGGCGGGATTTATGCTTTAGGAGTTGAGGGATTTGCCGTCTTTTGTGCCGCTCTTGCATGCTTGGCCCTGTTTTTCATCGTTCGGGCTTAGAGATCTTCTTCTTCTTCTTCGAGAGTGAGTGGGTCTATAGGGTGTGGTTTAAAGCTTGGCACTCAGCCAGAACTCGGATCCCTGCACATGCCACCGTACTCAAGAACACAGGCCCTCATTGCAGCAAGGGCTCGTCGGCGCCGGCCATCCGCGCGATGTGTGCTTTGCCCACTCAAAGCTCCGCTTCAAGGTTTGATGTCTTAGTCATAGGGGTAGTTCTCTAAATTAGGGTCCCTTTTCAGGTCCCCAATATAGTACGGCACCCTTATAAAAAGGATCCTAAAAGGGACCCTAATATAGATAACTACCCATAGGTTCAAGATCGGAGACCCACCAGAGTCCGAAGACGCGAGAAAGCAGGTTTGGCAGAATCATGCTTGTTATCGTCCGCCCCGAAGGTTGGGTTTAGGGTTTAGGATTTAGGGTTTAGGGTTGTTGTTCCTTATGCTAGTGTGTTTCTGTGGATGTGCTGGGGCTTGCAGATTTCACGAACCATGCATGGGCCTTGAATAGCTTCTCTGGGTTCCCTCCAGTACCCCTAACCCTAAACCCTAAACCCTAAACCCAAAACCCTAAACCCTAAACTGGTGTTGGGACGAGTCCCCATCCGAAACACGCGAAGTCCATCTCTCGCAGCAGTCCCTGCTTCCCCTGAAGAGATGCCCCCTAAACCCTAAACCCTAAACCCTAAACCCCAAACCCTAAACCCTAAACCCTAAGCCCTAAGCCCTAAACCCTAAACCCTAAACTCTACAAACCCTAAGCCTCCTCCCAAGGCCCCCGCGCTTGCAACATCACTTGCGACCATTTCTGTGCCTCGGCCCCCGAAATGGGAGACCTACAGTCCCTATAGATGCCTATACAGTTACCCTATGTTGGGGCCCCTTGTAATAAGGATCCTACTATTTAGGGTACCTTATTTTGGGGCCCTTATAATATTTAGGGTACCTTATTTTGGGGCCCTCATTATGTTTAGGGTACCTTATTTTGGGGCCCTTATAAGAACCGGTAGCTGTCGTGTTTCATAGGGATGGGATCCTTATTACGATGAGATTATCCAAGAGCCCGAAGCTGTATCCGAAGAGCAGGTGGCTCCCCTAGTATGCAGAGGGCCTGCATTGACGATCTAGATTAAATCTAGCCCTGCCGAAAACATCCTAAGCCCCGAACCTCCAGACCAACGGGCACATGAGGGTTGGTGTTGCGGGCTTGCAGAACGTGGCAGAGGGGGAGATACTGTCATCATCCCACCAGCCGAAGCACAAACCAGAAGATACTGAGCAGGACTTTGATTTCGGCTCTGTGGTGAACCATTCATCTTGACCTTAATCTTCGTGCCACTCTTACTTCTCGTCTTGCTCCCAATTCAGAAGGCCAAGTGGTGATCCAAGGTCGCGACCTCGAATTCACGACCTTTCAAGAGCCCGATGGCTCTATGTCACCTGGCGAGTCAACTGGAGCCCTCGAACGGGGCCATTCTGACCCCAGAGACGTTGCACGTGCTTCGATCGCCTCAAGTTCAAGCTTCAGGGCTCAGGCTCAGGCACCTTTCATCGTCAAAGCGTTGAAGACATGATAGTAGTGGTGGTGCTGGCCGTGGCCGTGGCGGCCGTAGTGGCCGTGGTGGACTGGATGGCAGTGGCGGCAGTCGTCGTCGTGGCCGTACGAGCGTTGTGGTCGTACCAGTAGTAGTCGTCGTCGTAGTAGTCGTAGCATAGCAGTAGTCGTCGAAGTAGTATTAATAGTCGTAGCAGTAGTAGTCGTAGTCGCAGCCGCAGCCGCAGCCGCAGCCGCAGCAGCAGCAGCAGCAGCAGCAGCAGCAGCAGCAGCAGCAGTAGCAGCAGCAGCAGGATGAGGAGGAGGAGGAGGAGGAGGAGGAGGAGGAGGAGTACTAATATGGAAGAAACGAATAATCACATTAATGGTAGTGGTCGGCGTAGCATGCTGCTCGCTTTCAGACACTCGTCCTATTGCATGCTCGAACATGTGCCATATTGCTCCGAATGAGGTCGTGAGGGCTTCAAGGAGGATTTCAGGGGAAGGAGGTCTTGTGGCACTTCATCCATGATGTTCAACATCGACCGTCGCGGTGTCAGGCCTATCATCTCCATTTCCATGCCCCTACCTGCAGAAGGACGTCCTTCCACATACAATTCGCATCATACTCCATCATGATTATCACTGTGATATCAGGCACCAGCGCCACCCGCAAGCCTCAGGCACAGGAACCCTTTCTACGAGTCTGGTGCCCAGGTCCTCCTGCCGCCACCTGCGGCTGAACTGCCAGGCTGGATTGAGAGTTTAGAGTTGGGTCTACCCCTAGGCCCCGTAGTAGTTCCTTTTTGGGATTACCTTATAGGATTCTATATATGAACCCCAAAAAGGGTCCATGCTTCAGGGTGTGGGGTCCAGATGTATCCAAATTTGCTTTAGCATCCTCCCCCCTGGCGGATCCCTGCAACCCTGCCCTCGTCAGTAACCACAAGGTGGCCTTTTGGACCATAACCATTCTAGCAACAATGGCAGCAGTGATCATAGCAATGGCGAAAGACCAGCAACAATCAGAACTGTCACGATGCTGGGCCTTCAAGCCCTACATAAAGCTTGAATCCAAAACCTTCAGAGCGCTGTAGGCTGAACCACACCGACATCCCCAAAGCTCTGAGCCCCGGAGCCCACATCCGTAGAGGACTGGGAGAGTGGCGAGCGTGTGCATCGCGGTGGCAGTTCCCATGGTTTTTTGGGGTAAGGCTTGTTTAGCTATTTTGGGGGTTCCTTGTTGTAAATATAGTATCATGGGCCCAAAACCTTATTCTAATTATTAAGGCCCTGTATTAAGGCTTGGTTAGCGCTTTGGGGTTTTAGGGTTTCAGGGATTAGCAAATCGGATCCCTCAGAGGCTGTACCTTCGGAACTCTGAACAATGTCTAAACCCTGAACTCCCACACCGCACATCCCATGTCCCGAACCCTACGCCCAATACCTGAAGTCTTGAGCCCAAGCGGCTGCCAGTAGACTATCATCCTGACTGTGGTTCTAGAAATACGGTTTCGTTATCAAGCTGCGGGTGATGGTTCAGGGGCCAGCGCTTCGGATTAGGTTTTCTACCACGCAGACCGGGTTGAGAGTTCCTGCTACACGAGACCGACCTTCTCACAGGTACTCTACGAGGGGCGAAGAAAAGAGCAGACCCCCCGCCAATGCCAAATCCGAAGTCTAGACTTTCAAGCAAAGCACGCTAAACCCTGAACCCCCAAACCCTAAACTCTAAACCCTAAACCCTAAACCCTGAACCCCTAAACCCTAAACCCTACATCCTAAACTTCCTAAACCCTAAACCCTAAACCCAGAATTTCCTAGGTCCCAGGTGTTGTTGCGGTTCAGGGTTTTTTTTGGGCTTCCGTCTCCAGCCAACTCCTCAGAGAGCCTTGCAATGCAGACTCCGGCTCGGAGGATTTCTTTCATGTGCGGATTCGACTACCCAGAGACTCCAATACCCCTTAATTCAGGAATATACCTTAAATCATATTAGGGATCCTGCTATACTTTAAGGTATATTCCTTAATTAAGGGATATTGGAGTCTCTGGGTACATTCTATTTGATATTTATGTCTTCGTTTTCTTGAATCCTTTTGAGCCCTGCCTGACTAGTAACCCCTAAAAGGTAAATCCTAAACCCTAAACCCTAAACCCTAAACCCTGAACCCTAAACCCTAAACCCTAAACCCTAAACCCTATACCCTAAACCCTAAACCTTAAACCCGAAACCTAAGCCCTAGGACCCCAAGCCTCAACCCAGAGACCCAGGCCCTAACCCCAAAACCCGCCGAATTTCCGGGGCTCATTTCAGCCCTCCCAGAAACTCTCAAAGTCATTCCATCGAAAGGGTTTAGGGTTTAGTGTTTAGGGTTTAGGGAATCTTACGGCACTTCACGGCACCACGACCTTCCTACTATCCTTTCGAGATTCACTTTTAAAATCGCTTGTGCAAGCCCTGCTCGAAGCCTTCAACGTATCCCCTACATCCTGCAACCCTTAAGCCCTAAACCCTAAACCCCAAACCCTTAAGCCCTAAACCCGACGACCGAAACCCTCAACCTAAAGCCTGTGAGCCCTGAACCCTAAGCTCTAAACCTTCTTGAAGCCTCCAGCCAAAGCAAGGCGCCGAATCTGTCCCGTGACCTGCGGCATCTGCCCGGGAGCGCCGCTCTCTCCACCCGGGCTTGAGGAAGAGGCCGTCTTAGAGTCTTAGATTCGGGTTTAGGGTTTAGGGTTTAGGGTTACGGGTGTAGGGTTCAGGGTGAAGCGGTTGATTTGTCGGGTGACGGGGGGTTTGTAATCAAAGGCTTTTAAAAGCTGTGCATGGCACGTCATGATGGGTTTGGGGCTTTCGGAATTCGACGGGCTTAGCCACAAAGCATGAAGACATGTTGACTTCTAGGCAGAATGACAGAGATCCTCAACCCTAAACCCTAA
>CAJNDV010036971.1:174-15463 GCA_905221635.1 Symbiodinium sp. CCMP2456 | reverse complement strand
CCAAAAAAAAACACCAAAAAAAAACAAAAAAAATACCCAAAAAAACCTGGACCCAAGATGCGACAGCACGCCATGAGTTGAAATGTGCTAAACCCTAAACCCTGAACCCGTCAGCAAAGGCGTGTCGAGCTGCAAAACTTTTCCTTTTGGGAACTTTACGAGCAATTGGCACATCGCTATGCTCCCTGGCGAGCAAACCAGATCGACTTTGAGACATGGGGTGTCATGAATTATGTTGGGGTCGTTGTTTGGGTGTTTCCATAGTAAGGGCCTTAGTACACATGGCCAACTTAGAGGACAGCCTTTTGGCATTTAGGGTTTAGGGTTTGGGGGAAGCTGCCGGATCTGCCTCTTGGGGTTGAGCTGAGGAGGCAGCTTGATTGATTTAGGATGCGGGAGGACTGTTCTGTTTGCTGTGTGTGGCTTCGGTTCAGGGTGTGAAGTTTTGGGGGCTTTGGGTTGTTGGCTTAAGGTAAGCGGCATTGGGTGAAACCTGTTGTTAAAATCCTGGGGTTTTGATGAATTCCATCACTGTCTCAACCTACCTGACACCCCCACACACATTCCTGCTTAAGGCTCCTTATTATGATTTCCTTCGACAGTAGACAGGTAGGTTTCCAGGGGCCAGTTAAACCCTAAACCTGGAGCCGCTTGTCCGAATCCTCAGAGAAGTCCTTAAGAAACCCCTTTAAAAAAACCCTAACCCCAAAACTAGACCCCTAAACCCCTAAACCCTGAACCGTAATCCCTAAACCCTAAACCCTAAACCCTAAACCCTAAACCCTAAACCCTAAACCAGGAACTGGATGTGCAGAGTGTTGGCACGAAGCACGACAGAGCCAAGACCCTGGAGGTCGGATTTTGGGGTTCCCTTAATCCTTTGCTATCTTCACAGATGTATATGGGGGTTTCGAAAATAGGGGACCCTAATATAGCACCCTAAATAGTAGGACCCCTATTATATAGACCCCAACTAAGGTACCCCTAATTTTCGGAAACTCCCGTATAGGACTTAGGATACCCACACTGGTACGTGGTAGTACTGCAGAAGGTCCTTTGTCGGAATTTTTTCAATCTCCAGGTGTACACTGTATAGAGGAGGGTATGGGAGGGGATGCAATCGCCAGATGTTAAGGCTTTAGGGCTTCTTTTCTGGCTGCTGTGCATCGGTGGTTGTTTGTGCCTGTCTCTCTCTGTCTGTGTTTTCGTTTTCGATCTCGCTCTGTCGCTCTCTCTCTCTCTCTCTCTGTGGTTCTCCCTTTCTTGAACTAAACGACAAGCGCGTGTTGCGGGCTCCCAGCTCCTAGCCAAAGCGACGCACCCTGATTGCGTGATATCCTCATCCCGTTCAGAGTGTGTCTTGCAGGCTTGAGAAGCCTTCACAAGCAGTCGCTCACTGTAAAAACAACAGCATGCATCACTTCCCGGCTGGAAATGTAGAAATGTTGAAAAATGATTCGTGTAGGATCCCTTCTCGAATGTCAAGGCTTTTCCTGCCTTGTTGTAATCCTGCGTATGTTCGGGGATTCTTGCCGAAAATGCCAAGTGGGGCTTCAATGTATGCTTGTTCGTATGTATGTATGTATGCATGCATGCATGCATGCATGCATGCATGCATGTACGGATGTGTGTGTGTGTATATATATATATATATACAATATACACATGATATGAACTATACACCTTATGTGTATACCCTAAATTTCCTATGCTTGTAAGCTCCCGCAGCCCCCCCCCCCCTGCGGAATTAAAGCACCGCCCTCATGACGTATCCTTGACAACCTCCCCTCCGCCCTGCACCAGACATGAATCGAAAACCATAAACCCTAAGGGTCCAAGTACCCAAATAGTAGGGTTTCAGGGTCCAAAAACCATTCAGAATAGGGATTTTGGGACCTAAAACCTTGCTATTTGGGTATTCGGATCCTCTGAGTAAACCCAATTAAGCGGAGGTCAAAAGCCCCAAGACCATCTTGGCTCAGACGGTGGCCAGTGTCAAGACTGTCAGCATCGCCCCTGAGTCTTTCAAGTCTGGGACTTCACTGTTCAAGGCTTGAGGTTTGGTTTCAGGGGTTCGGGAATTAGGGGTGTAGAGTTTAGGGGTCTAGGGTTTGCTTAGGGTCATAGACTGTAGACAACTCGCGATTCGAAGCAGCCACCCTCTGATTCGTGCACGCTCTTTTCAATCCCATGTTTTGGCAACTAAGGCAGGGGTTCAGCCCTCACCGTCTCTTGCATTGGCCAGCACCAATACGCTCGGAATCCTCGCGCAGCCCTCCCCCTCTCTTGCAACTGAGGTAGCCAACGGGAGGACTTTGATCTTTTTGGGCTTAGGTATTTGGTCTATCCCAGAAAGTTTAAAAATTTTTTTGCGCCCTAAACCCCCGAGAACCCTAAGCCCGAAACCCCAAAGAGAGGCAATGGCCAGCGGCATCACCATCGGAAGTGGGGACGTGAAGCAGCTGGGGCCGGCATCGGGGTTGAGGCATTAGGGTTTATAGGGTTTAGGGATCAGGGTTCAGGGTTTAGGGATCAGGGTTTAGGGATCAGCGTTCAGGGTTTAGGGATCAGGGTTTAGGGATCGGGGTTAGGTTTCAGGGTTTAGGGATCAGGGTGTAGGGATCGGGGTAAGGGTTTAGGGATCAGGGTTCAGGGATCAGGGTTCAGAGTTTAGGGGTCAGGGTTCAGGGTTTAGAGATCAGGGTTTAGGGATCGGGGTTCAGGGTTTAGGGATCAGGGTTTAGGGATCAGGGTTCAGGGTTTAGGAATCAGGGTTTAGGGATCAGGGTTCAGGGTTTAGAGATCAGGGTTTAGGGATCGGGGTTCAGGGTTTAGGGTGCAGGGTTTAGGGTTTAGGGATCAGGGTTTAAGGCTCAGGGTTCAGGGTTTAGGGATCAAGGTTTAGGGATCAGGGTTTAGGGATCAGGGATCAGGGATCAGGGTTTAGGGATCAGGGTTTAGGGATCAGGGTTTAGGGTTTAGGGGTCAGGGTTTAGGGTTTAGGGTTCAGGGTTTTTGCCCAAAGGGTCCTGGTACTGTCCTGGAGGTGATACTTTCCCAAACCATAATAAGGGTTTCTGATACAGAAAGCTTACATTGCTTTGGGGGTAGGGTTAGGGATCAGGGTTAGGGATTAAGGTTTAGAGTTGAGAGGTTTAGGGTTTAGTGCTTAGGTGCACCGTTGGAGGTTTGGGGCTTAGGGTTAAAGGGGTCTAGGGTTTTAGGGTTCAGTTTTTTTTCTGGACTCTCTGAACCCTTAACTAAATACCCACGTTTTTCGGGTTCTTTAATGTAGTTTCTCGGGAATACGGTTCGGGTTTAGGGGTTGGTGTTTAAGGATTTATGGGTTTAGATCCAATGTCAAAGAACTACGGCCTTCAATGCTGTTGCACATGTGCATATCAATCTTTGTGATCAATGTATTGAAAGTGCTGTTGCGAGTGCCGCCAGGCTTTGGTAGAATATCTGGCTGCCCTTCCAGCATTTTCGAGTTTGTACTCCTAGCGTGATGTAGCCTCCCAGAGCAAAGCGCGCATTCTACTCGGTAAGGCCCCAGTAACACAGGATCCGTAGTGACCCTCATAGAACATATAGAGCTTGGATACAGCCCCCACTCAGCAACAGTTGAATAATATTCATAATAAAAGTATATAAGGCCCTGAATAGTCCGATGTGTCGGGCCGTAGAGTCCAGACCGTACCATCGAGCTCCATCCAAGGGAAAGCTTTTCCAAGAGTGCGTCACAGAACTCGAACAGCAGCTCGGCTTGGGTTTGATCCCCAACCATAGACCCCCAGATTCTACGGATAAGGTGTAGAACCCTAAACCCTAAACCCTAAACCCTAAACCATAAACCAATATACCTGAACCGCACGTCCTAATGCCCTGATTAACCTCTACACGCTAAGCCCAAAGAGCCCCTTCACCCTAAATCTTAATCCGTGAACTCTAAACCCTAAACCTTAATCCTTAAACCCTAAACCTTATAGCCTCTAAATCCTAAACCTTAAACCTCAATCCCTAAACCCTAAACCTTAAACCCTTAAACCTTCATCCGTAAACCCTACATCTTGATCCCTAAACCTGAAACCTGAAACCTTAATCCCTTGACCCTCAACCCTAAACCTCCAGCCACGGTCATTGAGGCCTCCCCCCTTCTTGAAGCTCCAAGTTACCCGACGTGCGCCTTCCATGGGGCTTAGACGTGTTCCATTTAAAGGCTTGGGGGTTTAGGGTTTAGGGTTGGTTCCTTTAACGGCTTGGGTTTAGGGCTTAGTGTTTACGGTTTAGGGTTGGTTCCTTTAAAGGCTTGGGTTTAGGGCTTAGTGTTTACGGTTTAGGGTTGGTTCCTTTAAAGGCTTGGGTTTAGGGTTTGGTGTTTAGGGTTTAGGGTTGGTTCCTTTACAGGCTTGGGTTTAGGGTTTAGGTTTGGAGCTTGTCGAGCTCGCGTTGTTTTTTTCCTGAGGGGGGAGGTGCCGGGGTCTAGGACCGAAGGCTTGCGAACGAGTGTCATGTGCCATTCGTGCATACGTACATACGTACATACAAGCATACTTACAGAGCCAGGTACGCACAAGGGCACACCAATGTGTATGTGCACGTATATTTCACGCATGCATTATTTTATATGTCGACAATTGTGTCTTTGCCTATCCATGTCTAGGTCAGTTAGGACTTGGTTGGTTGGTTGGTTGGTTGGTTGGTTGGTTGGTTGGTTGGTTGGTTGGTTGGTTGGTTGGTTGGTTGGTTGGTTGGTTGGTTGGTTGGTTGCTTGAGTCAGTCAGTCAGTCAGTCAGTCAGTCAGCCAGGCAGTCAGTCAGTCAGTTAGTCAGTATGATAAGTTAGATAGTACAGATCGGTAGATCCACTTTGCATAAAATCTCCAAGGTTTGGAGTCTACCCATACGCCCTAAAGTAGTCCTTTTTGGGGGTTCATATATAGAATCCTATAAGGTAATCCCAAGAAGGAACTACTATGTGGCCTATGGGTATGGTAGAACCTTTTGGGCGTTAGTTGCTGGGTAGCAATGATGCCTAGATGCGGCCTGGCTTGAATTCAGGATTGGGATGCCCTTGGGCGTCTCATTTGCTAGTACAGAGGCCTGAATGATTTAACATACTCGTATTATTCCCCAGGCTTCCTGACTATGTAGTTCTGTTGTGACAACCCTAAACCCCTAAACCCTAAACCCTACCCAAAACTCTGTTCCGAACATTTTGGCCACTACGGTTTTGGAAAGGATCCAGAGCAGAGGACAGGAACCGACATTTGTTCCATAGCACGAGTCTCCTTTTGCCACACCCCCCGATCTAGAGGGTTTAGGGTTCCAGGGTTTAGGGTCTTAGGCTTAGGGCTTCAGGATTTAATTTTTAGGGTTTAGGGAAGCAGTCGCAAAGGCACACGCCTTGCAAAAGGTGGCAGTAAGCTCACGAATTGCGATGACATTCCGCAGCAGTCCTAGCATCACCGCCTGCCCAAAAGCAATTTTCTGGACGGCCGTAGTCATCAAGTGATATCAAAAAAGGCCTTCGACCCTTTCCCGTGATTTTGGTAGGAAGAAGCCCTAAACCCTGCAAGGCATGGAAAGCCTGCCGCCAAGAGAAGACGTTGGGGAGGCGACACCCCAGCCGTGGTTTCCTTGTAGGCGTCTGGATTCGGGGTGTGCTTGTCCATGTGGGTTCAGGACTTAGTATTTTTCTTAGTTCCCCAATACCCGACCTTGAATTTTTTGGGTTTTATAATTTAATCGCAACCTGAAAGTTTAACCTTTTGTTTCGGTGGCTTGTTGGGGAAGTAAATTAGGGTTGAGGGTTTAGACTTCCAACCGCAAGATAGCAGTAGGACACACCCTGATAAATCGAAATGCCGTTGTTCTTCAATCTAGGGTTTAGGGTTGAGAATACGGACTCTATTCTTAGGTCTCGATTTTAAGTCCTTCATTTTCTGAAGCGTGCTAAATCCTGCTTGGATATTGGACTTTCTGACAGGGTCCTGAATCCTGTTGTAGATCCATCTAATGTTATTTGGGTTTTCGAAGTGATGTTTACCAAAACCCGGATTCTTGCTTCTAGGGGAATTACCAGCCGACCATAAATATATCTAAGTTTCTTGCTTCTAGGATAATTACCAGCCGACCATAAATATATCTAAGTTCGGTAAGCCGAAGCAGAGGATCTACACTGGAGAGTGAACCCTAAACCCTAGACCCTAAACCCTAAACCCTAAACCCTAAACCCTAAGTGTAGGACATAGTTTAGGACCTCAGGATGTGAGGTCCAGGACTTTCCTGATGTGTGAGCCCTAAACCCTCAACCGTGAACCTTGACATTAGGGGTTTAGGGTTTAGGGTTTAGGGTTTAGGGTTTAGGGTTTAGGGTTTAGGATTAGAACTTAAGGCCCGTGGTTCAGGATTTTTTGGGTCTCTGAGATCTGGCTGGACCCCGAAGAACAATATTTGTTAGGGCTCCTTATCATGAATTTCCTCACGATTACATATATATATATATATATGTCCTCAAAGTCGTAGGTTCTTCAAGGTCCAGGTAAGGAGAAAGAGTTATGGGGCTGGGCTTGGTGACCGAGGGTTAACAGTTTAGGGATGTTTAGGGCATTGCCCAGAGATCTGGATAGTGAGTATTAGTAGTTCTTTGTAGTCAATTTATACTTGTACTATTAAGCACAAAAATATATAGCCCCATCATGCTTGCAATTCGACTTATTCCAGCAAGCTGCGCATGATGCCCAGGAATCAGCGAAGACCTTGCGAACAGAGGTTCGACAACGCTGGATGTGGGGTTTGCCGTTTCGGGCTCCCCCTGAAAACCCTGAAATCCCCTAGCACTACTTTTAACCCCAGATATCCTACCTTTGCACGATTATAGAAGGAAATCAGAGGAAGGAGACAGATGCAGGTAGGTTTTGCACGTCTCAGGCTCTGGTATACAATGCAGAGATTCTGGCAAAAGTTAAGGTCCGGAACTCCTGTCCATTTGCTGTCGTGAGGTACGCACGTGGGGCTATGACTTGGGTTTAGGATTTAGGGTGGAGGGCTCAGGGTTTAGGATTTGCGGTTGCGGGTTTAGGGTCCCTAAACCCTAAACCCTAAACCCTAAAGTTAGGAGTTCAGGCTTAGCAGCGTGGTGATCTTGATTCCGCATCTAGCGCGAGCTCGACCTGCTCAAGTCCCCGAGCCGTGAACCTTGAACTCCATCCCACTCCGTGGTGGCTCTGATGGTTGAGGGTTTAGGGTTTAGGGCTTAGGGTTGCTTGTCGACAAGTACGGGGCACACTCCGCCAGAGGATAAAGCGGTCGAAGATCGATGGGCTTCTCCTTGACACATCGTGGATGGGTTGAGTATGTGGCAGAGCTCGGTGTCCACGCTGTGAAGAAACCTCGTCGTGCACTACATGATTTGCCGCTCCCTCTCGCGGTTTATTTTGCTTGTCCAGCGGGGGCACACTGGGGCAGAGTAGGCGTAAGTCGGAGTAAGCTTGGCGCTAAGCAACACCCCAAACCCCAAAGCTTAAACCTCAAAACGCTAGACTCCACACCCCGAGCCCTAAACCCTGAAACCCTAAACCCTGGCCTCAGACTCTGAACACTAAACTTCCTTCCTTCTTCGAGGAGATCGGCCTGAGTCTTCGCAACTTCTGTGGCATGCAATAAAATCTTAAAAATCCTCCAAACACCCTCTTGCGCCCATTGAGTGTCTAGGGTCTACGATGGCTCCCCCAGCCATCTGCCCTCAACCCTACACCCGATAAGCCCTAAAAACTAAACCCCATACCCCAGAAGCCCTAAACATGTTTACAGGTCTTTGATTCCCTAAACCCAAAACCCCAAACCCTAAACCCTATAAACCCTAAACCCCTAAACCCTAAACCCCTAAACCCTCAGCCCTGAACCCTAAGTTTGATGCCTGCAAGTGTCCTACTTGGAGGCCCAGGGGACTTAGTAAGTCGGTTATAAGTAGGGTTATAATTGGGGTAACTCCATTTAGGGTACTTATAAAGCTACTTATAACCTACTTACTAAGTTCCTCCTTGGGCCTCCAAGTAACCCTAAACCCTAAACCCTAAAGCCCTAAAGCCCTAAACCCCTGAACCCTAAAACCCCTAAACCACTAAAACTTACTAAGTCCCCTGGGCCTCCAAGTACATGCAAGATCGCAGAGGAGGAATCACCCAACTCCCGAGCCCGCCGGCGTTCGCGCAACTCTCGAGCCTCGTTCGAAAAGCCAAACCCAAAGGGTTGAGGGTTTAGGGTTTAGGGTTTAGGGTTATAGTATAGTATATACTTTGGGGGCCTAAGTAGTTACTATTTTGGTACTTGGACCCTTTGGTAAAGAGTCCAAGTAATCGTATCTAGGTGGGTTTGGGGGACATTTTGGCATTTTCCTTGTTTGGGTTTATAAGGGGCCCTTTATATAAATGCTTGCAGAGGGCTTGAAGGAGTTTAGTATATACTTTTGGGGCCCATATATTGGACCCTCTGTCATAGCTGTCAATTTTCTTTGACGTTGATCTGTGGGGTAATGATTGAGTGAGCTGTTTTCTGTACCAACGTTGAAGCTTACCTATTGTTTCCACTGTAGTTCCTTTGTTGGTAATCCGTTTTATGGTTAGGATGCTATAAGATAAGTTGGGTAAACCAACAACAAGGAACTACAATGGAGACTATAGGGAACCGTACCACAACTTAGTACTTTTGGGTTTAGGGCTGCGAGGCTTTGGCTTAAGATGTAGGGCTTTTTGCAAATGCAAGTGTCTGTGGATAGGTGGCCCCGAGTCATGTTGATTCGTGTTTCTCACTGTCAACATCCACATGCCACACTGCCACTCTCGCGAATCTGAGAACAAGGATCTAGGGCTCTTGAAATGACATGACCTCACTGCGAGTATTCATATTCAGTTCCACATCCCGCGCCCGTGGCGCCCTGGTGATCGAACATGAGACCCAGCACCCGGAAAGCCGAACGTACACCGAGACCCCAAACCCAGCCAAATGTCGATAGTTGCAGCATTGCAAGGATCTAGCGAGCTCTCCAACTTTGAGCCTCGCGACTGCTGGATATTGCAGATCAAGGTGACGAACTGCGTTCTTGCAGTAACATAGGGGCCTTAATAATTGGAATAGGGTTTTGGGGCCCATTTTACTATAATTGTAAAAAGGAACACCCAAATAGTATTGGTAATTATTTATGCCCCTATATTTGGGCTACAGTATGTACGAGTGCCTGCTCGTTAGGCTCCGAGATGTTGTCGTGTTTTGGTGTCGGTTTTACCCGTTCCTGTTCGCTTTACTTGTGACGACAGCTGGGCTGTGAAGTTGGCTTCTTGTGGGTCCATGGTTCCATGATATCTATGGAAAGGGGTCGAATCTCGGAGCAGTCATCGCTCACACATGCAGGTGGGCCGGTTGGCAGGGGTTTAGGTGTAGGCTTTACCTATATAGAATCGCTTCCCCCTGTTATTAAACACCCCCCATAATGATGAAAACACATTGGGGCGAATCCTCCCGAAATCATCCCTGCCCTTTTAAAATTTAAAACCTGTTCTGAATCAGGGGGTTTCGAGGCTCCAAATACCCTTAGAGCACAGTAAGAGCAAGAGAAAGAGCAAAAGCAAGAGCAAGAGTTTGCAACAAGAGCAGGAGCAAGAGCAAAAGTGGGAGCATAAGCAAGGGCAGCAGCAAGAGCGAAGCAAAGGCAAGAGCGGGAGTAAGAGCAAGAGCAGGAGTAAAAGGGAGCTGCAGCAAGAGCAGGGGCAGGCGCAAGAGGCGCAGCAAAGGCAGGAGCAAGAGCACGACCCTTCAAAAGAGGCTGTATCTCAAAGACCCCAATCATAAAAGCACTTTCCGAGTTTTTTATTGGGGGCCCCTACTGGGAGGATGGGATTGTAGTTCCATTCTGGAGTTACTTTATATGTTCCGCTACGAAAAGGAAGTACGTGCGGCAGTGGTGGTGGTGGTGGTGGTGGTGGTGGTGGTGGTGGTGGTGGAGGTGGTGGTGATGGTGGTGCTGCTGCTGCAAATGATAATGATGGTGATCAGGATTATTCCGTGGTCATGCGACTTACTGTGCCACCACTATCTCTAACATCACCGTCCATTAGCAATCACGTCTGCAAGTCCTGTAGTCTCCATTGTAGTTCCTTTTGGGGGATACCTTATAAAATCCTTAATATATAGTTGGTTAAACCAAAAAAAGGAACTACAATGCAGACTCTAGGTTTTTTTCGTGGGGCAAATGCACCGAACCGACCTCGTCTTTCGAACCTGCTTTCAGCCCACCTTCTCCCCTTGACCGCCCCTCCAAATGCGGATTCGCGCGTACCACTGCCCTCATCCCTCAAAGGGTCCAAGGACCAACATAGTAGGTACCTAGTATATATATATATATACAGTATGTATATGGGCCCCAAAAGATATGCTATACTATTACACCGATCCCACAAACCCTGCACATCTAGACCGCCAGTGAGTAGACTGCGAAGCGTCATGGTAGTAATTGTATTGTGGTGCTGCTGGTAGTGGTATGAGCCTTCGCCGTGCCCACTGTTTTTCCTCGCCCCCGCCTCCACCCGCCACCACCCGCAACTAAGAAAGCTCGCCTATTCCCGAGCTCTCTATTCCCCAATCAACCCTCAACCGTAAACCCTATAAAACCCGACAATACCCCAAAGCCTTATTATAAACTCCCACAACATCCAAAAGCTCCATAAACCCTACAAACCCCGAAAAGCACCAGAAACACCTATAACAGCCCTATTAACCCGTAGGAAAAATACCCTAAACCCTAAACCCTGCTAAACCAAAAAACCCTAAGCCCTAAAGCCTGAACCCTGAACCCTGAACCCCTAAACCCTAACCCCTAAACCCCTAACCGGCAGGCTGGATTGAGCCGAAGGCGGAGCCAAGGCCACATCTCTACCATCGGCACGACGCCGGAGCGAGGGGCAGGGGGTTTGGGGTTTAGGGTTTAGGGGTTAGGCGTTTAGGGCGAAGTTTAGGGTTAGGGGTTTGGGTTTGGGATCTAGGGGTCGAGGGTTCGGGGGTTTAGGGTTGAGGGATTTGGGGTTGGGGTTTAGGGGTCAAGGGGTTGAACGATTTTTTGGGGGTGTTAAAGTGTTGGTTTAGTTTTAGCATCTAGGTGGGTGAGGTCTGATATGAGTGTCAGAATAGTTGACATTACCCCTCAGTGTTCCTAAGCATTGGTGTATACATATCATATACTATAATGTTCAACAAAACTCTGTGTCAAATATGGAGGCGCCTTTGTTGCAGTCGATATGGGGCCGTCTTCTTCGAACTCATCTATGGGGATCAGAATCGTGACCTAGATGTTCTTCTTGAAGCTTTCATATGGTTTAGGGCATTTAAGGCTTCGGAGATAATTCATGATCATCCCCGGCCTCTGCTGGCAGTGCTTGTTGTAGTTCCGGGAGAGCTGTAGCATGCCATCCTCGAAATTTTGTCCTGACAGTACAGTTGGGCCCTATGTTGGGGGATGAGGCTAGGGTGAAGGATTGTTGTTTTTTTTTTACTTAGGGCACCTCAACCCCCTCCCTCATTCGTAAATGAAGTGATCTTCTTGAATCCTCCGAGGAAGCTTGACATGAACACAAAGTATTCCAGAATGGACTGTTCTGGCAGGTAAAGCTTGGGGCTTAGGGCTAGCAGCTTGGTTCAGATGCCTCAAATAAAATCTCAACCCTAAACCATGCCAAGATGAGGCCTTACTTGTGGCCTCCCGAGAAACTAGTAGATTAGGACCCACCCTAAACCCAAAGCCCTACACTCTAAATCCCCTTTGTTTCGTATATCGCTTCAGCTTTGTTAGCTAGGCAGCGGCAGGTCAACAATCCTAACCTTAGGGTCTGAGTCCGTATCCTTTAAGCTTTTGGGGCTTGTAGAACCCCTCTAAATGTAGGGGCCTTCATAATTAGAATAGGGTTTTGGGGGGTTCCTTAGTATAGTTATAGTATATTATACCCCAAACCCTATTCTAATTATCAAGGCCCCTACATTATAGCTAAAGAGGTTAACCTTGTTTGGGCTAGGGTGCTCAGCAACTAAGAAGCCCGCAATGCTACGCACCCTAAATGCAGAGGGTCCAAGCAACCAACAAAAGGGTCGTAGGTCCCACATACCACGGCTTAGGGTTTAGGGTTCAGGGTGCATACCGAACTCTGATGTCTCTGGTACCCCTGCCATTTGGGTACTTAGACCCGCCGGGTATGTGACAGGGTTGCGCTTACAAGGGCTAGGGTTTTTGTATGGTTTAGGGAGGGTATAGGGTTTAGGGCTCAGCATTCCGATGACACAGCCTCTTCACACAACTCTAATAAAACTCGACACTCTTCCCCCAAGCTGACCCGGCCGGAATACGAAGTTAATGGACCTCCACTAGGCGTTCGGGGTGGTTGGGGAAGTTAGCGGGAACTCGCAAATTCCTGTTCCAACCATAGGCAATAGCTCAGGGTTTTCATAAGTCCAAACTTCCTCCTTGAGCATGCTTGGAGGTGAACGTAGAGCTATCCCCAGAAGCTTATCCTAACAAGTGATTATAATGCACCCTACCTCCTGGTCACGGCATGCATGCGGTTTACGGCTCTGAGATGTTTGGGTTCGGGGCTAGGGATTGCCCCTAAACCCTAAACCCCGCTGTAAACCCTGACCCCCTAAACCCTAAGCCCCTAAACCCTAACCGTCCCGAACATACCGTCCTAAACCATAAACCCTGATAGTCTCGGTTTTAGTGTCTCTGTGCTCGAGCCGAGTCCTTCCTAGATACCATAAACTCCCACAAGGTCCCTGCAAGCTTTAAATTTGGAGTTTGTGGCTTTAGGTTGTAGGATTTAGGGTTGTAGGGTTTGGGTTTGGGTTTAGGGCTTGGGGTTTTGGGTTTGGGGTTTAGGCTTGTAACATTCGGCTTGGGGGTTTCGGGCTTCATTTGAGCCTTCCGCAGGACCTGTCGAAAAGCCCGGATTTGGTCGCCACTTTGCAGACGCAGTTGCAGGAAGGTTAATGGTTGCAGGGCTGACCGCCGTGGGGTGTCAGGGTTTGAGTTACCTGTAGTCTCCATTGTAGTTTTTCTTTGGCTTAGCCAACTTTATACTTAGGATCCTATAAGGTATAACACCAAAAGCGACTACAATGGAGGCTATAGGTAGGGTTCATGGCATTGTTTGTAGTAGAAGTTGTAAGCTTCAGGGCCCGCAGCTACTCAGCCTTTCTTGCATGCGTCAAGCATTGCCCGTAGGATGATCTAGCCTTACCCTAAGGGTCCAAGTACCCAAATAGTAGGGTTTCAGGGTCCAAAACCCATTCAGAATAGGGATTTTGGGGCCCAAAATCTTGCTATTTGGGTACTCGGACCCGCTGGGCTATATAGCGTGTTTCATAGCTCGGCATCGTGGTGTCCGGGATATACCAGGACCCCAAGGGCCCTTATGGCCCTTAATAGTGGGTATTTAGGGTACAGTATATTATAGAGGGTAGTTGGGGGGTCTAGGTAATGCCTATTCCCGTACGACTCTACTTAGGGTTGAGAGTTTGGCCTCAAACCCTAAAGCCTAAATCCTAAACCGCCCTAAACCCTAAACCCTAAACCTAAATCCTAAACCCTAAACCCTAAACCCTAAACCCTAAACCCTAAACCTAAATCCTAAACCCTAAACCTAAATCCTAAACCCTAATCCGTGCAGGATTTCGGAACTGGCGATCGCCACCGTTGCAGATCTCTGGAGCCCACGGGGACGTTTCGGCTGCGCGGCGCTTTTAGGGCCTTTAGGGGTGAAAGGGTTCAGGGTTTAAGGGTTTCTATGTCGGATGTTCGGCGCCTTTTTTTTGGTAAGTCGGGTGAATTAATGAGCTTCGGGTTTAGGGGTTTTATGGCATCAAGCTTTCTGGGTTTCGAGTTTAGGAGTTTTAGAAGTTGGAGTTGAGGGCATCAGGGTTTTAGGGTTTAGGGTTCTACAAGTTGGGGTATAGGGCTTCAGGCTTTGCATCTCATATGTTCCGGATGTTTTTGGATTTAGGGCCTCGGTGCTAGGTTGGTTTAGGGTACAGGGTTTAGGGTTTAGGGGGGGGCTTCTGGCTTCAGGGGCTTAGAGTCTTATGTTTTATTTATAAGCTTAGACTCACCCCGCCCTTCCACCCTAAACCCTATGAGCCCTAAACCCTATAGCCGCCTATAGCAGACCCTTAAACCCTAAACCCCAAAATGCTTCCTTTCTGCTTCGAGGCACCCAGACCCCCAGCCCTGCATGCCCTAGCGCGCCCCCGAGCTTTTCCACATGTAAATTTGGGGTTTAGGGTTTAGCATATCCATAAGACTTCGGGTTTAGGGTTTAGGGTTTGGGGCTTAGGGTTTAGCATATCCATAAGAAGCAAGCTCAAAAAGGTAGGTTCTGTAGGCTACACGTACCATGTTCAGGCTCTAGCTGAATCGCAGAACGTTTACGGGACCTTGCCGTTACGCCAAAAAAGCCAAAACGTTAAAGAGCATCGCTACTCAAGTTCTAACCTAAGGCTTTTGGGATTCGGGTACATAGTAATCGTAGCCTCTAAACCTTAGACTTAAACCCTAAGCCCCGTATAGTCACTATAGCGCTCTTCTAACACACCTCTAACTGTAAAGGGCAACCCGAAGGCTCCATGTACCTACTATAGTACATACTTAGGCCTCAAAGTAGTCTCTAGATCGGTACGCTAAGCCTTAAGTATATATTATACAGGTACATGGAGCCCTTGACCTTGAAGCCTTATAGAACCCTTATAGCAACCCTTCTAGATACATGGACTCTAATTCTTATAAAGGCCATCAACTTATCAATCAACCAATCAAAGTTTAAGGTTTTTTATTATAAGGTATCCCCAAACAGGAGCTACAACGGAGACTACAGGTAGGTCTTTGGGGCTTTGGGCTTTCTGCAGGTTTCGATGTTGAGGGCATGTAGGGTTTGGGGCCTGGAATGTTTGTGGTTGAAGGCCCTCTGGTCGAATTCAACATTTAGGTCTTTCGGGCTTTGGGTTTGGGGCTTAGAGCGTCTGTGGAATTCGATGTTCTTTGTAGCTGCTGGCCCGTAGCTTTTGTCTCAAGCCATATGAAGTCATATCCTGTATTGTGAGTGTGACCGCTAAAGTCCATAGCCCAGAACCTGAACCTTAAGACCCGACATGCACCCAAATAGTTACCAACATTATGTTGGGGTCCTTATTATACTTGTAGCGCAATTCTACTTAAAACCCTATGCTCATTATTAAGGCCCCTAAGCCCAAAACCC
>CAJNDV010036970.1:4083-20927 GCA_905221635.1 Symbiodinium sp. CCMP2456 | reverse complement strand
AATTCTCGAGGAGTTGTGGGATTTGGGGGATTTGCGGGCTAAGGATTGCATGGGAGTTCTAAATCCTAGTAGTAGGGTAGGTAACCTTTAACCTTTTTGGGGTAGTGCAATCCCTATATAACCCCTATATAACCCCACAGGTTACCTTTAGTTCCCCATGATACCCGACAAGTAAGAAACCGTTAAGTTATGAGTCTTTTTTTTTTTGGAGTGGAGGTTACGCCTCTACCAGGCGGCGGAGGTTGTGGGTTTAGGGGTTAAGGTTTGGGGTCAGTGTTTAGGGTTTAGGGTTTAGGGTTTAGGGGTTAAGGTTTGGGGTCTTGGGCTTGATACACAGCTCATACTTGGGCCCAGCATTCAGTTTGTGTTGAAAGCTGCGATTCTGCAGAGGAGCATGGACAAAGAAGGCCGTACTGTGTACTTCTAAGCCCAAAATTTCAATTCTCGTAGCCACATCAACGAAATTTCGATGATGGTGCAACCTACATAAATCCTAAAACCCTCTCAACATTTAAACCCTAGACAGACCTTCAACCCTATGCGCCCTGGACCCGACAACCCTAAACAGGTCAACGTCCACTATATCAAGCCGGTAACGTTGGCTGCAGGCGGCATGAGCTACGCGCTTATGAAGCATCCGGAAGGCCCCACCCCAGTCTCAAACACAGGTTCGGAGTTAATTTCCCTGATCTTCCAAGACCCCTTAACTGGTTAGAAGGAACATCTACTTTGAATCATATTAAGGATCCTTGGGGGTTTTTAGAAGGTCTTGGTGATTTCAGGATATCAGGGTTTAAGGGGATGGTTTACGGACACCAAATAGACCGACGGACCACGGAAAACAAGTCCGAAACCCTCGCCCGGGGGTTCTCCAAAGCGAAATCATTCAAGACCACGGCCAGGAAAACTCAGGGTATAGGGGCCTAAGATCATTACCAATACTACTTTAGGGGTTCATTTCTATCATTATAGTATAATATACCGCAAAACATCATTCTAGCTATTAAGGCATAGTACAATATACACCCAAACTTTATTCTAGTTATTAAGGCCCCTATCTTACAGTTTCCTCACTCCTAAACCCGAAACTTCCTCGTCCCTAAACCCCTACACGCTAAATCTTAAGTCCTAAACTTCCTGAGCCCTATGCGCAAGCACGAGCTCCATACATCCCCGAGCACGGAACACACGAGACAAACTCGTGACAATCTGCTAAACCTTGCAATCCAAACTACAAGCCCTGCCAAGCGCCCTCTGCAGAAGAGCCATATTGAAGTGAAGCCGCACACATCAATCAAGGCTATGTGCAAGTCCGGAGCCCGAAGCGTGCATACACCCTAAACCCTAAACCCCGCCTTCCGAACAGAAAGCCAAACACTACCCTTATATAGTAGGTACGTGGAGGGTTACGGTAACCTAAACCCTAAAACCTCAACCCTAAACTCTGAACCCTAAAACCACTAAGATAGCACAAAATGAAGGATTTGGGGTAGATTATAGTATATTTATCATAAGGAACCGTCCAAAACTCTGTTCTAATTCTTAAGGCCCCTACATTTCTGAAGGATTAATCTGCCACGTCTTCGTCTCCCACGCCTGGGCCGAAGGGGTCTTCGAGCTGAGCAGCTGGTCTCTGTTGAGGTCTTGGGGGCTCCTTTTTGAGATTCATGGAAGGGTTTGGGGTTTAGGGTTTGGGGTTTAGGGTTTAGGGTTTAGGGTTTAAGGGTTTAGGGTTTACATACATGTTGGGGTTTAGGGTTTAGGGTTTAAGGGTTTAGGGTTGACATACATGTCAGGGTTTACGGTCTAGGGTTATTTGAGTTAGGGGTTTGGGGCTGAGATTCATGGAAGGGTTTGGGGTTGTAGGGTTGTTTGGGGTTTAGGGTTTGGGGTTGTGGGTTGTTTGGGGTTTAGCATTTTTGTACTGTTCAAGGTGTTCTGAATTCAGGACATCCGATCGTAGATTGATGGAGTTGTTCATACTAGTTTAACAAGGTGGTACAGGTCTTGTAGGACGGTTTAGCTACAATTACCTTCTAGGGTCAGGGTTTCTTCAGCGTCTCATAAGGAAGTCTAAGTGTGCTATGGGGTTTCTGTATAGTCATACAGATATACGAACGAATCAATACAATGGCCATTGGCCTTGAAGAGAACATCTGGAGACGTTCGATTTCGGGTTTAGGTGTTGGAGTTTGGGGAGGGCAAAGACTATCAGGCTTTTGGGGATTCTCTGGCAGTTTTGGAAGCAGGGGTTGGGTTTTGGAGTCTTTTGCTTTGTTTTTTAACTCCAGGGGTTTATAAACCCTAAACCCTGAACCGAGCGTAGGAAGGTTTAGGGCTGGGGGTAACCCTCAGGCTCTCGCTGAAGAAGCTAAGGCAACCATGTGCGACGAGCTTGGCCCAGAGGGCTCGGACTGGTGAACCTGTACTGCTGCCTTCTGGGGAACCCACAGAACCTCGGTTTGGGGGTTTTTAGGGCTTATAGGGCTTACAGGGCTTATAGGGTTTATAGGGCTTTTAGGGCTTTTAGGGCTTATGGGGTTTAGGGGTTATAGCGGTTTTTTTTGGTTTAGGGGTTATAGGGTTTATCGGGTAGGGGCTATAGGGTTTATAGGGTTTAGGGGTTATAGGGCTTAAAAGGGTTTATAGGTTTTTATAGGGTTTATAGGGTCTAGGGGTTATAGGCTTTGTAGGGTTTATAGGTGTTTATGGGGTTTATAGGGTCTAGGGTTATAGGCTTTGTAGGGTTTATAGGGTCTAAGGGTTATTGGGTTTAGTACTTTTGATTTTGAGTTTTGGATGCATTGGGGCTCGAGGGTTCAGGGTGCTTTTAGGGTGGATTCAGTCTTTGGGATTTAGGGCGCTATCGGGCTTTTCGGTATTCCAGGGTCTGGGAGTTTAGAACTTCGGGGGTATGACTTGACTAGCCCGCCGTATCTCGCCGTTGACCAAAGATCCTTTGGGTTGGGTTCGGGGCACAGGGCTTTTGACTTTCGGCTGTTACCGCTCCTCCTTCTACTACTCCTTCTAGTTGCTCCTCTGGATGACCCTGCAAAGCCCTCATGAAAACTCAACAAACTCTCCTGAAGACTTACACTTCTATGCCCTTCTTAAGAACCATGAACTACGCCCTACGCCTTATAAGCCCTTAAAACCCAAACCCCAGATCCCGCAACCGCTATCCCCTAAACACTGAACCTCTGGTACCCCTAAACCCTGAACCCCCGAGAGCTTCTAAACCCTAAAGTAGACCCCATAGCAGTTCCTTTTTTGGGGTTAACTGAAAGGATTCGAAATGTGAACTCCAAAAAAGGAACTACTATGGGGCCTATGGGTAAAACCTAAAGTGCCCCCCATAGTAGTTCCTTTTTGGGACTACCTTATAGGATTCTAAATGTGAGCCTCAAAAGAAGGAGCTACTATGGGGCCTATAGGGTAAACCCTTAATTAGACCCTAAACACCAGAAACATCAGCTCATGAACCCCGACCCTTATAGATCCCTTCCAGGAATCCCTAATAGTGTTCTATAGACCCCTATTCTGGCTAAACCCTAAACCCTAAACTAAACCGCCAACCCCTAAACCTAAAGCCCTACATCCTGAACCTCCACAGCTCCAAACCCTAAGCCCTAAACACCAGCCCTAAACCCTAAACCCTAAACCCTAAACCCCCCCGCGATCGGCGAGATGAGGAACTTGGATATCGAGGCGCTGCTGGACGGACCCCCGATCGAGAGCCCATTTGCCAAAGCCTTGCAGCTCCGCTATACTAGGAAGTTTGGGGTGGTTGGGGATCTGGGGGTTCGAGTTTACCCTAAGAACCCAAAACCTACTTCTTTGTAGGGTCCCTATAAATCCCATATTAGGGTTTATAACAGGAACCTACAAAAAAGTGGGTGTTGGGTTCTTCAGGTAGGGTTTAGGGTTCGGGGTTCAGAGTTTGGGTATGAAACTGTACAGACGTGCGTGTGCACGATTCCAGTCGGCTATTCTCGGATTTACGAGCCATTGCCACAGCACAGTAGCACGGTTTAGGGTCTAGGGGTTTAGGGTTTAGGGTTTTAGGGTTTAGGGTTTAGGGTTCAGGGTTTAGGGTTTAGGGTTTAGCGCGGCTTAGGGTCTGAATCTTTAGGGTTCTTGATGCACATGCGGTTTGCAGCATGACAAATTCCGAACACGGAACCTCACACTCTTTCAAGCACGTGAAGTTGGCTGTTCGTGCATGCAGCGAGTTTGACGCGCCTAAACCCTAAACCCTAAACCAAAAACTCTAAACCCAAAACCGTAAGTTGCTCCTGTAAGGCAAAGCGCCTCTCATGTCTTGGTGATGCCCAACGACACTGCTGCTCGGTGGGTGCTTCAGCACTTTTTGTGAAATACCTGGGACCTTAGGACCTTAACTTTTTCTGTCTGCGTTCTCTTACCCTAAGGGTCCAAGTGCTCATTATTTCAGGACTGTTGGGCCTGTATGGGTACCCCAAACCATAAACAAGGACTACTTGGGCGCTTGGGTTTCAGGCTTCCGCTGAAGGGTCGAAAAATGATTCTTGGAAGGGTTTCCAACTGTCATGACGAGTAAAGCTTGGCTCTGGCAAGCTTCTCTCAGGCTTCGCTGTCCGAAGTAGTGGAGGGGCATTCGTAGTGTGTTCTACGAGTCGCAAGCGATTGGAAATCCAAGTAACAAGAGGCACGAAGCACACCCTAATGCCCACAGCGAACTGAGGTGTCGATACACCCTAGTGCCCACAGCGAACTGAGGTGTCGATTTACAAGCGCTTGTGGTGCGTTTACGCTGCTCGACGGGCCTTTGGGATCGTTTTATCTTTTTCCGTATTGGGCTCAACAGGATATTTTAAACCCTTTAGGCCCTAATTAGAGCCCTAAACCCACAAAACCCCTAAGCCCCCAAACCCATAGACCAAAACCCCTAAACCCTAAGCCCGAAACCCTAAACCGTTGCTGTTTCAGGGGCTTTGAATGGCCAACAAAGGAGATTTATTTGGCTACAGACTGGGGGAAGACGTGTATCATCCCGGCGAGGTGGTCGTTGAGGGTTTAGGGTTTAGCCTAACTCTAGGTTTAGTAGGGTTTAGTAGGGTTTTGGGTTAGGGCTTAGGCTGAGTCTAGGGTCAAGGGCTTTGGGTTTAGGGTTTAGGGTCGAGTTTTTTAATTTAGGGTTTAGGGCTTGGGGTTTTTAGGGTTTTCGGGTAGAGTTTAGAATTTAGGGTTTAGGGCTTAGGGTTTGGGTTTAGGACCCAGATCTTCCACCTTACCTGGGCCCTGGAAGACCCAGACCTTCGCAAGGACGTTTATAACTTAGTGGCTGAGTAGGTAACCTTCAACCGTTTGGGGTTTATATAATCCTACCAAAATTGATAAGGGTATCCTTTTTCGGGCTAGGGTACTCGGCCCCTAAGATAAGGAAATTCAAGAACACGCGCTGCAAACTCTAAGAGGATCCAGCCCCAAACCCTAAACCTTAAACTCCTCAAACGCGAACCCTGAAAGGGACCTCGATAGATCCCTTAAAAGAACCTATGAAGGATCGATAAAAGGAGACCTTAAGCCCTGAATCCCTAAACCCCTTAACCCTGAACCCTAAACACGGCGAATCCCGGAAAGTTGCAACATGGGTTCAGGATCCCTTATAAGTACTCTGCCTTAAGGGCATGTGGGTAATCATGTTCCAACTTTCTGGCTTGCATTGTAGTTGATCGTGATATATAGAGCCGTTGTAGATCCCTTACAAGATCCCTAAACCATAAACCCCTAAACCCCTAACCCCTAAATCCCTAAACCCCTAAACCAAAAAACCCTGAACCCTGAACCCTTAACGTGAGTTGACAGAGCCCTTGTAGATCCCTTCGAAGATCCCGTAAGGGAACCCTTGAACTCCACAACCACTGGCAGGCCACCGAGCTCCGTCCTGCGGACCACTCTGATATGGACCATCCTCTTCCCAAGCACCGCAGCTAGGCGGTTTAAGGTTTGGGGTTTAGGATTTAGGATTTGGGGTCTGGGTTTGGGGCTTAGCATTTGGGGTTTAGGGTTCAGGCTTCGGGGTCAAGGGTTTGGAGTTTAGGGTTTGTGGTAGGGCCTGGGATTTGGGGTTTAGCATCGCTTGCCCTAGGGGTCCAAAGGACCCAGTAATAAGGTACTTATGATTTTGGGCAGCAGTTATGTAGGTTGTGTCCGGGCGAGTAGATGCTTAAGTATTAGCTAGCTAGCCCTAAGGGTCCATATACCCAAACCCTAAACCCTAAACCCTAAACCATGCACACTACTATCATGGACTCAGATCCCAAAACCCCATACTAACAAGGATGGTCTGTTGCATGGGACCTAACACAATAATGGTGATTGTAGTGTATATGGACCCTCTGCCTTACATATTTCGACCCTGCCTTGTTGATGTTGAGTTTAGCTAGCTTTAGGGTTTTGGTTTCTTGAAGATGGTCTTGCTTCATAGCATACTCTTAAGCTTAGGTATTTGCACTAGAACTTGTCGTTAAGAAGTCCTTGTCGGATTTACAAAAAGTGAAATATCAAGAAACAGTAGGAATTACAAAAAGTGAGATATTGAGAAACAGTCGGACTTACAACAAGTGACATATTAAGAAACAGCAAGAACATTCGGATTCTCCAAGATCGGCCCAGGTTGGCCACCTTTTGGGTTGCGTCTGGGCCGGTGCCATGCAGCTCCAAAAGCAGCACTCTCGTGTTCACGCCAGCTTGGTGGATGGACTGCTAGGCAGGGTTTAGGGTTTTAGGGTTTAGGGTCTAGGGTTTAGGGGTTGGGGGTTTAGGGTTTAGGGTTTTGGGGTCTAGGGTTTAGGGGTCGCGGCAGGGGTTTAGGGTTTAGTGTTTAGGTTTTAGGATTGACAGCGTGGTGGATGGACTGCTAGGCAGGGTATGGAGGGTCCATACTTGTACTCGGGTTTGGGATAGTATAGGTATGCAGGCTACGAGTTTGAAGCGTTACCACACATAGGACGTAAAAAGTTGGAGAACCAAGTTGCTTGAACCCCAGAAGAAGCGTTGAAGAATGAATACGGGAGAACAAGTTACGTACCCGTGTTGCATGTTTCAATACCCCAGACCGTATATGATCATTAGGTACTCGGACCCCTACTTCGAGTAGGGGTTGTGGGTCTGATCCGCCCAAAACTCTGAAAATCTTGAGTGCTCTACAGCCACAAAGCCCAAATGCCTCCATTCATGTTGAACGCCTCTAACTAGGCTATGATGAGCCTTGAGCAAGAACTAACACCAAGCATAGGCTACCATTATGGAACTAGGCCGGGGATGGTCTTTCGGGGCTTCATTCTATAATGGTGGCGAGTATATATGGATATTCTGGGTTAGACCACCTTGTCTACCCAAAAACACACACTGACCACCTTTTGTGCAACCCTGCTACACCCCCTCTTAAACCCCTACTGTAGAGCCTTGTAAGTAAAGCCCCCGCTGTAAATCTTAAACCGTGAACTTGCCGTAACCCCCCAAATACCTACCATATAGGGTACTAGAGCCCCTAGGGCCCCATAAAGTAGGCACCTGGAGGGTTAGGGTTAGGCCCTAAGGCCTAAAACCCCCTTGCGAGGCGGATGTATTGTGCTTCTCTTCTCTATTTCCTGCGTGGACTTCCTTCACAAGTTTCAGGTGAAACGGCTGCTGAAAGTTGCGGAGGCAAGGGACCTTCTGCTACAAGGTTAATTGTCCTAGGGTTTGAGGAGATGCTTCGTTATCAGGTTTATGGCCAGTTTCTGGTTCTGGCGACTTGTGCAGGTCTGCGACGCTCTGTCGTCATCGGGACTCATCATCCGCATCATGCGGGTTTTTGTACAGCTGCTGGCATGTTCCTGTGTTGCTCCTTGGCGTTCTTTTGGTTGGCTCTTAGGACTTTAACTTTTTGGGTTTCTATATGAACTATAATAAGGTAGCTAAAAGTTTAACTTGTTGGAGGGGTTCAGAAGTCAGCCAAGGCCCCTTGGATGATCCTTCCAAGTGGCTTCTCGACTTCGTCTTTGCTTGACCAAGCTTTGCATTATTCAATCCCCATCGGCATCTGGGTTGCTTCTGCCGTCCCTTGGAGACCAAATGGCCCCTTAAAAATAAGGACCCTATCCCTAAGGCTCTGAGCACTCATATTTTAAGGCTTTTGGGCCCAAACACCATACTATATGGGGCTTTTGGGCGATGTTCAGTCTTAGGGTATGGTCTTGTATTGTGAATCCCTATTTCGCCCTTGTATACACCCTAAACTAAACCCCATACCCCCTTCAGAAACCCTTTAAGCCAGCCTTTTCGGGTAATGTAGGGGCCGAAATACTTGCCAATACTATTTTGGGGGCTCCTTTTTCGATTTATAGCATAATGTGCACCAAAACCCTATTCTCATTAAGGCCCCTAAACTTCGGCCCTAAACCCTAAACACTTATAGTAGCCCTGATTTAAACCCTTTAAGGAGCCCTTCAAAGGAACCCCTATGAAACCCTCTTCTAATCATTACGGCTCCTATTTTTACCTTTCGTCCTTATAAACCTAAACCCTAAACCCTAAAGGTCATGGCCACGAACGAAGTCGGAGAAAAGCTGGAGCACACCGAGCTCCGGCGACAGGCCGGCTCTCCTCCCCTTTTCGGTGTTTTGGGTTTTGGGGTTTTAGGGTTTAGGGGTTTTTAGGGTTTCGGGGTTTTGGGGTGTGGGTTTTAGGGTTTATAGGGTTACGTAGGGTTTAGTACGGTTTAGGGTTTAGGGGCTTTTAAGGTTTAGGATTTAAGGTTCAGGGCTTTAGGGTTTTAGGGCTTAGGGGTTTTTTGGGTTTAAGGTGCAGGGTTTTAGGGTTTTAGGGTTTCGGGGTTTAGGGGTTTAGGGGTTTGGGGGTTTTAGGGTTTAGGGTGTATAGGGTTTAGTAGGGCTTAGTAGGGTTTAGGGTTTTGGGTTTTGGGTATAGGGTTTAGTAGGGTTTTAGTAGGGTTTATAGGGTTTAGGGGTGTGGGTTTTGCGTTTAGGGTTTATAGGGTTTAGTAGGGTTTAGTAGGGTTTAGTAGGGTTTATAGGGTTTAGGGGTTTGGGTTTTAGGGTTTAGAGTTTCGGGGTTTAGGGGTTTGGGTTTAGGGTTTTAGGGGTTTGGGTTTTAGGGTTTAGGGTTTCGGGGTTTAGTAGGGTTTAGTAGGGTTTATAGGGTTTGGGGTTTTGGGGTTGTAGGGGTTTTAGGGTTTATAGGGTTTAGTAGGGTTTCGTAGGGTTTCTAGGGTTTAGGGGTTTGGGTTTTAGGGTTTAGGGTTTCAGGGTTTAGGGATTTGGGTTTAGGGTTTTAGGGGTTTGGGCTTTAGGGTATAGATTTTCGGGGTTTAGGGGTTTTGGTTTAGGGTTTTAGGGGTGTTGATTCAGGGTTTAGGGTTTAGGGGTTTCCTCCAAAGCCTACCTACGGCTGATAATCTAAATCCTGCATTACCCAAAATATGGAATAGGGTTTTGGGGCTTCGTTTTAAGGGTTCCTCATAAAGGGTTCTATAAGGGCTGCTATGAGGGTTTACTAAGGGGGCCTTGATGATGTAAATCCTGCATTGCCCAGAATATAAGGAAATACCCATACTACGGTTGATGACATACATCCTGCATTACCCAAAATAAGGAACATACCCATAATTCCCATAGTTTAGGGTCCTTAAGGTAATTAGACCCTAAACCCTAAACTAAACCCTACCATAATTCCCATAGTTTAGGGTCCTGAAGGTAATGCAGGATTCCATCACCCACAGAAGTTTTTTTTTAAATTTGGGTCCGTTTTAGGGCTCCTTAAAAGGGATCCCTAAGATACAGGGTTATTTCTCTTTTGTGGGGTACCTGAACCCGAAACGACTTGCTTTTTTTTGGATGTATATAAGGACATCATACTAAGGGCTTAGGGGTTAAGTTTAGGGTGTAGGGCTACCTCAACCCCTCAACACAACCGACCATTGTGAGGACCCTAAACCGTAAACCCAAAACCCCAAACCCTAAACCCTAAATGGGTGGTTGTCAAAATTATGGTCCCTGTTGGGGTACAAACAATAGGTGCCGTATTATAATAAGGACCTAAAAAGGAACCCTAATTTACAGAACTACCCATATGAAGGAACCCGGACACTTAGCATTCAGGTAGGCCTTAAAGCCTGCACCGTCGAGATGATTCAGTCAAATTTTGAGCCCATGTACTCTAGGGTTTAAGGTTTTGGGTTTAGGGTTGAGAGTTTTGGGTTTAGGGTTTAGGGTTGAGCACATGTACTTTAGGGTTCAGGGCTTAGGGTTGAGCACATGTACTTTAGGGTTTGGGGTTTAGGGTTGAGCACATGTACTTTAGGGTGTGGGGTTTAGGGTTGAGCACGTACATCTGCGGTGTTGGCCTGAGCCCAGGCATATACAAAGAGAGGCCAACAGCACATAAAGTGTTTGAAAGACAGGCAGAAAGTCTAGAAGCCTGAATGAAAGATAGACCCGGAACCCTGAACCTTGGCCGCCGTCAGGCCGGTTTTCTCTCCTTCACCGGCTTCCAGGCTGTTCAGCGATTTACTTTTGACTTGGTTGTCTCTGGGTTTGTTTGTAATTTTAACTAACATCCTTTAAGAGTCTATCCTTTCTATCCTTTTTTTAATGTAACTAACATGAACTAACCTTTAAGAGTCTATCCTTTTTACCAGTGGGTTACTGAACAGCTTAGGCCTAGAGGATGCGACGTGCTCGAGCCCCGTGGACGAGTCCCGGATTCGCGCGGCGATCGCCGACTTTGAGGAAGATGTCATTGCAGGCGGGGGCTGAACATAGGGGATTCCTTACTATTATAATACTTAAAGGACCCCCAAACCCTAGTCTAATTATTAAGGCCCCTATGTTATAGGGGGGTTTGGGGTCTAGAGCTTGAGGGCTTTAGGGCTCCAGGGTTCGAGGGTTTAGGAGTTTCGGGCTCAGATGCCATTGCAGGTGGCGCTTTAGGGTAATATAGGGGCCTTAAAAAATTAGAACAGGTTTTTGGGGCCCATTCTACTATTATAATTGTAAGAAGGAACCCCCCACAATAGTATAGGTAATTATGTAGGCCCCTATATAGTATAGTATGCTTGGACCCCATAAAACCTACGTTTGTAGGGCTTCCCATTATCATTAAGGCCCTAAGCCCTAAGCCCTAAACCCTGTGTTCGAAAAGCATAGCAGATGTGGGTTTCCAATATTCCCAAAACTCAGGTGTGGAATCCCGGTATATTCCTTACTTCAGAGTCCTAGGTAGTATGAGGGAGACAAGCCCTAAACCCTAAACCCTAAACTCGAACCCCTAAACCCTAAACTCTAAACCCTAAAACCCTAAGCCCCACACCTTAAACCCTTAAACCCCTGAGCCCTAAACCCCTGAACCCTACACCCTTTTTGAGAGGGTTTACGGGCCCCCAAGAGTTTCCCCCTAATCCAAACTTTAACTCCCACAGAGGATTGGAAGGTCCTGGGTTGGGAGTTAGGATCTAGGATTTAGGATTTAGGATTTAGGGTTTAGTAGGGTTTAGTAGGCTTTTGTAGGGTTTAGTAGGCTTTAGGGGTTTTAGGGGTTTAGCAGGGGTTTAGTAGGGGTTTGGGGTTTAGGGTTTTAGGGGTTTCAGGGGTTTTAGGGTCTAGGGTTTAGGGGTTTAGGGTTTAGGGGTTTAGGGTGTAGGGTTTAGGGTTTATAGGGGTTTAGTGGTCTAGGGTTTAGGGTTCAGGGTACTTGTGGGCTCTTACACCGTATTTAGGGTTTAGCAGGGTTTAATAGGGTTTAGTAGGGTTTAGTAGGGTTTAGGGTTTATAGGGTTTGGGGGTTTATAGGGGTTATAGGGTTTAGGGGTTTAGGGTCCAGGGTCCGGAGTACTTGTGGGCTCTTACACTGTATTTAGGGTTTAGGGTTTAGGGTTGGCTTAGGCTTATAACCCCAATAAAAAAACCGTACAACTTTGAAACCCGTAGATCTGGCAGGTATCGAAGTGTTGAAATCTGCTGGTGCCTTCAACACCTCGATTCGCCGAGCTCGTCACCTGGTGGTACACATCGAGCTGGGTGGTTGTCAAAATTATGGTCCCTTTTTGGGTCCTTATTTTCATACGGCACCTATTATTTGGGGTACCCCAAATGGGACCATAATTTTGACAACTACCCAGCTGTTAAAGCTTCGGTGTTAGGAGTTCATAGGCTTGTGAGATCAGGGTCTAGGGTTTAAGGTTCTTAAAAGATCGTCCTATCCTATCCAGAATGTTTCAATTTCTCATCCCGCAGCAATTTGGGGGTTCCCAAAAATAGGGGACCCTAATATAGTACCCCAAATAGTAGGATCCCTATTATCAGGACCCCAAATTGAAGTACCCCCTATTTTCGGAAACCCCCATTTGGGAACTGAGGTACAAGGGGCTTGGACATCGAGGGGTCGGGGAATACACATCTGGACATCAGGCTCGTGTCTGGGCTTGGCGCAGGATGGCTTCTTGGCGTTCTTTTGGTTGGCTCTTAGGACTTTAACTTTTTTTAGTTTCTATATGAACTATAAGGCCCTAAACCCTGAACCCAAACCCCTAAAACCCTAAACCTAAACCCCTGAACCCTAAACCCTAAACCCTAAAACCCAAACGAGGGGTTCAGAAGTCAGCCAAGGCTTGTCTGCGCGATAGAGGAGCTCGCTACGCTGCACATCTGGTCTGACTGCTCCTTCTTATCTGATGCTGGGTTCTTCTTAAGTATATACTTTGGGTTTAGGGTTTAGGGTTTAGGGGTTAGGGTCCAAGTACTAGTATAGTATATACTTTTGGGGCCCAAATACCTACTAAGTATCTACTATAATGGTACTTGGACCCTTTGGGAAGTTTACGGGCTCTTTTCGGGGAAGTGGGTTTATATACCCTAAACCCTAAACCCTAAACCCTATAAGCCCTAAGCCTATATAGGGTTTAGGGCTTTTGGGCGTGGCGTTTTGTTCAAGGGGTTGAGATTGTAGCTTACGGTTTAGAGCCAGTTTAGGGCTCAGGGCGTTGGGCTTGGGGCGTAGGCCTGAGGGTTCAAGTAAGTTGCCAGGCGCTTTTTGGACTGGGGTTTAGTGACTAACTTTAGTGTTTCGGGTTTAGGGTTTAGGCCTTAGGGTTCAAGTTGCCAGGCTTTTTTGTGGATTGGGGTTTAGGGTTTGGGGGTTTTGCCTAAACCCTAGTGTTTGGTAAGGAAGTTACCATAGTACGGAAAGCTCAACAACATATCTCTAGCATTGTTTTGCTTATAAGAGGTGGGCCCAATTCTGTGAAGCACATGCTGTCAGAGCATAAGCACATGGACTCCTATAGGGGAGAGCGGACTGTGTTCAAAAGTCTTCTTGAAAGTGACCTAAATCTTCAACCCGAGGATACTTGGATCCTTGTCTTCGCTTTGATCGTCGTGTTGTCAATGTGCGGGATGTTTGTTGCGTGCTGCTGCTGGAACCGCTATGGTCCGGACAGAGTTACCCGGCTTTGTTTGGAAAGACTACCATATGGGTAGCTTTCTAAGTTAAGGTCCCTTTTAGGGACCTGTTTATATAAGGGTGCTGTACCGTATTGGGGCCCAACAAGCTGACCCTCATTTAGCTATATGGGTCATAATCACTAGCAAGAAACATATCCCTTGAACCTTACATTTGGCTCTCTTAAGAGGGACTTTATTGAGAGGGTCTATATCCCCAAGGGTCCCCCTAATCCTAGCTCCCACTAAACCCTCAACACTCGATTACCTAAAACCCTAAACCCCAGATGACCCTAAACCCTAAACCCTGGATTACCCTAAACCCTAAATCATCAACCCTCAGCCCTACTTTACCCCAAACCCTCAACCCTAAGCCCTAGATGACCCTAAACCCTAAACCCTAGATGGATTAGGGCCTGCAGGGTTCTTCCCTTTATGGGTTTAGGGTTTACGGTTTAGGGTTCTTCCCTTATTTGGTTTTGGTTATAGTAGACGGCATCCCATCGTTTTGGGGTCCCTGCTGGGGTGCCTGATTTCCCGAAAGGCCCCGATCTCCGCGTGTTTCGCATACTCGTAATTACCCAGAGGGTCCATATACATTACCATTATGGAAATAGGCCCCAAAAGACCATCCTTATTATGGCTGTAGGGACCTAATTCCATAATAGTAGTATATATGGACCCTCTTGGTTACATCTGCTTCAGGGGTTTAGGGTTGAGGGGTTTAGGGTTTACGGGTTTAGGGTGAGGCTGGGTAAGTTTAAGAATGGCTTACCCTAAACCCTAAACCCAGGTGTTTCGGGTCCAAGGCTTCATTTGTTGTTAGAAGGTATCTTCTTTTGAGACTATCCAGACGCTTCATAGCAGATAGATCCTTTTATTCTAGGGGCCTTAATAATTAGAACAGGGTTTAGGGTTTAGGGTTCAGGGTGCAGGGTTTAGGGCTTAGGGTAATTAGGATAGGGGGTGTACGGCTTAGGGTTAATAATGGTATACTATACCCCCCCATCCTCCATTCTAACCATTAGTTGGCCCTTATAGTACTCTGTTTACCGTTGAAGGACCCCGGCATAAACCATGACTAGTCAACGGCAGGGCCGGCATTGAAGGTTGCATGCAATATAGAATCCTTAATTAGTACTCTTCCTGCAGCTTCCGCTGTAGTTAGAGTAGTTTGGTATAGCGTAGCCCTTATTCCTACCACCCCAAACCCTGCTCCCGAAATTCGAAACCCCGAAGCAGTAAGTCCCCATATCCAAACCTTAAGCCCCATAAAACTAATATAGGGGCCTAATTAATTAGAAATATTTTTTGGGTGGTTCCTTACTATAAGTATAGTATAATGGGCCCCAAAACCCTTTTCAATCATTAAAGACCCTACATAAATTACCATGGTCAGGAACTATATCTACAGCCGCAGCCCCACAGCGACTAACACCCTACATGGATCTAAGGTTCTCTGTTGTGGAACCTTCAATCCTTGAATGGGCACCAGTAACACCACAACAGCTCTATGAAACCCAGCGCCCTTTAGGAAGACCTTTCCCCCCCCCCCCCCCCCCGCATAAACGGCCCTAAACCCTAAACCCTAAACCCTAAACCCCGGCCCCAGGTGAATCTGATTATACCCGGATGCCTTTGGATAAGCCTGTTCGCAGACTTCTTCCCTTTTCTCTTTGCTATGGCACAGGGTGCCTCGGCGACTTTCAACTCCAGGTCTGGGGGCTTTATAGGATAGGGACGCCCTAAACCCTAGACCCTAAACCCTAAACCCTAAACCCTATGGTTTAGGGTTTAGAGGGTAGAGAGTTTAGGACTTAGGGTTTAGGGTTTAGAGGGTTTGCTCTATTAAGGGGCCCTTGGGGGGTAGGGGTTTAGGGTTTTGGGGCTTTAGGAGTTTCTGGGTTTAGGGTTGTAGGGTTTGGGTTGGAGCACTTTAGGGTTTAGGAAATCGGGAGTGCTATTCGTTGTGTTGGCCTGTTTCGTGGTTTCGTTTCCTTATCGAGACTATCATGTGGGTCAACGCTTAATAGAAAACAGTCCAAGTCTGCTATCGAAGTTTAAGCTTCATGTATGGGTACGGGTCTAGGGTTCTTTGGCATAGGGGGGCTACCATAAAAGAAAGGGGTTTCGATTCAACCCTGGACCCCTACCCATAAGCCATAAACCATAACACACAGTTCTAGCGTTCCTCCTAGGTAGTATTAGGCAGACCCCTTCAAGGGGACCCTTCTTAACATCTCTTAAAAGGCACCTTATTGAGAGGGTCTATACCCTGAACCCTAAACTCTAAACCTTAACAGTTTCAAACTCCCAGTTCCGGTAGAAGGTCTGAAACTTCTGATCACGACAGCTTTTCGGAGGCCTAAGCCCTTCCTGGGGGTCAGTTTAGGGTTTAGGGCAGATCCTAACCGTAAAACTATAGGTTCCCTCTAAAACTGTGTCGGGCATGACCGTCTAGGTAGACCGTAAACTCTAAACCCTAAGCCCGAGCCCTAAACCCCTCATTAGAACTACCAAAACCGACTTTTCGTAGTAGGCTCGTACAATGCACCGCAACATAGATTCGAGAATAGGTCTTGGTAGGTTCAGGTAAACGCCAAAGACAGATACCTCGAGGTAGACCCTAAAACTCTAAGCCAAGCCCCAAACCCTGATAGCTCCTAGGGTTTAGGGTTTAAGGGTTCAGCCCTGAACGCGAAACCCTAAACAAACATGAAAGATACGGTTGATGATATAAATCCTGCATTACCCATAAGAAGGAATATACCATGGTTCCCATAATTTAGGGGCCCTTAAGGTACTGCATAAGTAACATAGCAGAATTCCCAGAGCTTACGGCCCTAAACCCTAAACCCTAAACCCCATCAGCAGTACTCGGAGGCCCAGGGGACTTAGTAACTAGGAAATAAGTAGAGCTAGAAGTGCCCTAAATGGAGTTACCCCAATTATAACCCTACTTATAACCGACTTCCTAAGTCCCCTGGGCCTCTAAGTAAGATTTCGGAGATCAGGGCTTTTGTAGAGAACCATGATAGTAAACCTAAACCCTAAACCCTAAACCCTAAACCCTAAACCCTAAAGGGCAACTAAGTATAGCTCTGAGGTCTGGATGAGCTCCGGCGGTTTCCCTTCTTCTTCCGCTTCGCCCACACGCCGACACTGTCGAGTTGCTCGGGGCATTTTGTCTAGGGTGTAGGGTTTAGGGTTTAGGGGTTTGGGTTTAGGGTTTAGGTTTTAGGGCTCAGGGTTTGGGGTTTAGGGTTTAGGGTTTAGAGGTTTGGGTTTAGGGTTTAGGTTTTGGGGCTCAGGGTTTGGGGTTTAGGGTTTAGGGTTTAGAGGTTTGGGTTTAGGGTTTAGGTT
>CAJNDV010036969.1:290-16047 GCA_905221635.1 Symbiodinium sp. CCMP2456 | reverse complement strand
GGATCCCTTTAAAGGAACCCTATAAGTATTAAGGCCCCTACATTAGCGTTGCGGTGCCGGCGTCTAAGTCTTGACCAACTTATGCACCATCAGGCGCCCAGGAACTTTCGGATGCGGGTTTTCAAGTAATACAGCCCAGAGGGTCCATATGTACTACCATTATGGAATTCGGCCTTAAAAGGCCATCCCTATTATGGTTTTGGGACCTAATTCCATAATCGTACATATGGAACCTCTTGGCAGGGGCCTAAATAATTACCTACACCATTGTAGGGGTTCCTTATTGTAACTATAGTATAATGAGGCCCAAAACCCTATTTTGATTATACAGGCCCTTAAAGAATACCCTAAACCCTAAACCCTAAACCCTAAACCCTAAACCCTTTGGGATTTCGGTTGTGGAGATCAGGCCTTAGGGTTCTTGGCCAGGCTTCTCAAATGGCAGGGCCTTAAGGGTTTAGGGTTTAGGGTTTAGGGTTTAGGGTCCCGCATACCATGGCCCTGAATGCCTGTTCCGCACTTACACAGGTTTCGGGTTTACGGCTACCCATAGGCCTAGCCCAATAGTAGTTCCTTTTGGGGTTACTTTATAGGATTCTATATATGAACCCCAAAAAGGGAACTACCTTGGGGCATATGGGTATTTACTATCTCCGTACTTGGGCCTTGGTTCTGTCTCCCCGCTGTCTTCAAGTAAGTGCCCCCATAAACCCTGAACCCTAAAGCCTAAACCCTAGAACGGCGAAAGTCCGATCCATTACACCTCAACAAAACCCTAAACCCCTTAAAGCAGCGCTTAAATGAGCCCTGGGCCCTATTATAGAACCACGGCTGGTCTTCCTTCAACTCTATGGTTCAGGCTCCAGTTAGGGTTTAGGGTTTAAATAGGGTTTAGGGTTTAGGGTTTAGTTTAGACCCTAAGCCCTGAACCCAACACGCGCATCGCCAAGCGCAATCTCCAAAACCCTTTTAAACGTGTAGTACGATTCACCAATAGGATTAAAGTAAAACCCTTATTAAAGGAACTTCACTCTAAGTATTAAGGCCCATACAGATTAAAACCCTAGTATATCTAGTAGATGCCAGAACTGCCACGTCTTGTAGATCCCTTCTAGAACCTTTACCCCGAACACTCGCCGGAACCTTTAAAGGAAGCCTTTTTCCCAAAGGCTCCATGCACCTTTATAGTAGATACTTAGGCCTTAAAGGGGTCCCTATATAGGTACTTTAAGGCCTAAGTATGTGGATAGTTTTCTAAACTAGGGTCCCTTTTTAGGGTCCTTTTATAAGGGTGCCGTACTACATTGGGTACCTAAAAAGGGACCCTGATTCAGAGAACTACCCATGTACTATATGGGTACATGGAGCCTTAGGGTTTACTCTTGGAGGCACTTGCTTACCTTGGACGAGCCTTCCTGGTGGCCCCTCCGGCTGGAGCTGTCCAGCCGCCGGCTGAGCGGTTTCGGTTTTAGGCGTGTTGAGGGCTTATGGTTTAAAATTTGGGTTTTGGGTTTCGGGTTCCTGAGGATTTTAGAGTTTGGGTAGGGTTCAGGGTCTTGAGTTTCCGGGTTTGGGATGGTTTAGGGTAGTTTGGGTTGGACGGTTAGGGTATAGGAGTTTGGGTGTAGGGGTGCTTTGGTGTTAAGGGTTCCGGTGTTAGGGCCTGGTTTCAGGGTTTAGGGTGTAGGGCATCGAAGCACTATAAAACCTAAATGCCCTGCAAAGAATACAGAAGGACCCCGAAGACACATATAAAGCGTGAATCACGAGGAAGCATTAGCATGTTGCGCCGGGTGTGAGGCAAGACGGCTTTTTGGGAAACATTTCATATGTCTGCTGTCAGCCTTACATCTTAAATGAAATGTTCTTCGGACGGTCTGTTGTCTTTGATCTATCTTTGATTGTTGCGACCTTTGGTATAGAGATGTTTCGAGCATAAACTTAGTAGCTGCGCATGTAGCCTTTGGTTCATAATATTATATAGTCTTACCATAATTAAAACGCTACACTTTGGGGGGGGGGGGGGCCTAAAACTCAAACCTGGAACTCTAAACCCTAAACCGTCACCCTGCCCCTACGAAAACATGAAGATGACCACGACGGGAGCTTCAGAAAGCTAGAGGCTCCCAATCTAGACCCGTGTATACTAGTGGGGGTTCAGGGTTTTGGGTTTAGTGTTTGGGCTTTAGGGGTTTAGGGTTTAGGGGGGGGGGTCCAAAGTACTTAGCTAGCATACCTACAGTCTCCATTGTATGTTTTTTGGTTTAGCCAGTTATACGTTACATAATATATAGCTAGGATCTTATAAGGTCACCCCCAAAAGGGAACTACAATGGAGACTATAGGTATACGAACCGTTTAGGGTTTAGGGTTGTGTAGTTATACTAATGAATACTCAGTCCCCTAAATGCAAGAAATACCCACTTGCAAAACTACTACCCTAAACCTTGGTACCTAATTTGCTCTTGGGTCCGCGGGTGTGCTGGACCTGTACTTCGGTAATATGACTTTACCAAAGGGGACCCCGGTTGAGGGTTTAGGGTTTAGGGTTTAGGGTTTAGGGTTTCGATGAAACTAAGGCGCGCGGCACCGACGCATCAAGGGGAAGGCTCGCTAGCAGATTGCTGTTAGGGCTTGGGTTCCATGACATAGTGTGCAGTCGGTAGGGGTGTAGTCGTATTGGTTTAGGGATTCAGGGTTCAAGGTCGTGGGATATCTTCCTGAACGTCCAGAATTCAAGCAAAGACTTAAACCCCAAATTATGATGGAGCAGAGCAGAGGTCGTTGCGACGGCTCTCCAGTCTTGTTTTAGCTTTCCCCTGGCCGCATTACATGGAAGCTCCTTATGTCCAGACCGCTTACAGGATCCCAAACGAGAGCCCCTAAACCCTAAACTGTGCAAAACGGGTATTCTATTGCAGGAACCTGATCAGGAAATTCTAGTCTGCGTTGTCTTTTGGGATCTTTTTTAATTTCCCCTACTATTTTGTAGAGAACCATAATAGTAAATAATTGTCAAAGGGCGTATAGGACAACTTAGTAGTTCTCCATCTTCTTAATCAGGTTCCAATACTACCAGCGAAGATCCTGTGCTTCTCCAGGGCTTGTACCTTGCAGACCTTTCATGCACGGTTTAGGGTTTAGGCTGGGTAGGGTCTACTTGGAGGGTCGGTAGACTTAGTAAGTAGTTATTTTCTAGACTTATAAGTATCATAACCCCAACTAGGATCCCTTTTAGGGTACTTATAAGTCTACTTATTACCTACTTACTAAGTCCCCCGACCCTCCAAGTACTGTTCATGGCTAGAGAGCAATGACCGGGAGCTCCGAACGAGGGCAATTGCATTAGCCTAAGGGTCCAAGTACCTAATAATCATAATGACTCTTCTCAATACTAACCTACAAAACTACTATCCGTAACCCAAGTATATGATTACTAGGTCCTTTGCACCCTATAGGTTACCATATCTCAAACAAACCCTAAACCAAGGCCCTAGACTCGACACCCTACGTGGAGGGTCGGGGGACTTAGTAAGTAGGTAATAAGTACACTTACAAGTACCCTACAAGACACCCGAACTGGGGTTATGATACTTAGAAGTCTACAAAATAAGCAGTTACTAAGTCCCCCGACCCTCCAAGTATAGACCGCACACCCCCAGACCCCCGTGCGCCATTTGTCGACGATGTGGACGTGGGCTGGAACCGACGCATAATCTTCGCAGACTTCCCGGATGGCATCCTGACACAGTTCTGGGAGATCCTCAAGGACAGGGCAGCCCCAGCGCTGTGGATCGGGCCATACAGCCCACGCAGCTTCAAGTGAGAAGTGTGAGCGTTACGACATTAAGGCGACGTGTATCACTGATGGCACTCTCACGGATTATGCCCATACTGGGAAACCCAAGGGGGTGAACGCCATCGGCCGCTTGTACACGAATCATGGCGATCCTGCCTCAGGCTCATCCTGGTCATATGAGGGCACATTCCATCCCAGAGGCACTCGTGCCGCGAGCGTGCCACCGGAAGCTTGGGAGCTCGAACTGAAACCTTGAGCCTTATACCCTAGACTCTAAACCCGAAACTCCTAAACCCTAAACCCTAAACCCCTAAACCCTCCCCTAAACTCCCCTAGAAAAGCTCGACCTTATAACCTAAGTCTATGAACCTTTCAGTAGGTCTCTAAACCCTAAACTCCCCTAGCCCCTAGAAGCTCGACCTTATGACCTAAGTCCATGAACCTTTCAGTAGGTTGGCTTTTGAAGGTGAAGGCAGGATCGTTTAGATTTAGAGCCAAGAGAGGGGCGAGGAGCGGCGGTTTAGGGGTTTCGGGGCTTAGGGTTTCGGGTTGTTTGAGGTTTAGGGTTCGGGGTTTAGGGGTTCAGGGTTTAGGGTGTTTAGGGGTTCAGGGTGAGCCCACCCCAATCGCGAAGCCATGAACCCTAAACCCTGAACCCTAAGTTATGACTTCGAAATCTGTGGACCATGTAAGCGTTGGTTGCGTGCCGTGCGCCTGCATCAGACATCCTGGAGGTGTGTTGTGGCGAGGGGCACGCCTAGGGTTTTAGGGTTTAGGGTTTAGGGTTTAGGGGCTTCCTTAAGGTTTCTGGTTCTTCTAGTTCTTGGGTTCTACCCCTTGTTGCAAACCCTTAACTTAAAACTCAGTAACTGTAACCAATGAAAGCTGGAGCCTGGTAACCTGCGACCATAAACTCTGAGGGTTAGGGAAAAGCTCTAAACCCTAAACCCTAAACCCTAAACCCTAAACAGAATCCTTGTCAAGCCCGGGCCAGACTTTTACAAAACCTGCAAGGCGCACTGTAGAGTTACATGGACCCAGAGGCTCCAACATCCCTTTATTAAGGAATAGACCTGAAAGGACTCCTTAAAGGGATCTATAGGGTTTCTATAAGGGTGCTATAAGAACTATCCCTTAATTAAGGAATATACCTTAAATCATAGTAGGATCCCTACTATAATTTAAGGTATATTCCTTAATTAAGGAATATACCTTAAATCATATTAGGGATCCTACTATAATTTAAGGTATATTCCTTAATTAAGGGGTATTGGGGTCTCTGGGGACCCTGAGGCTAAGGGTTTTGGGAACAGAACACCCTATATCCCGAAGCCTAACCTTCCCGAAACCCAGAACCCCACGGCCGTACTGTAAATTCTAGGTCGCCCTGCAAAGCCCTTACAGGAACCCCTATACCCAAAGCCCTAAACGCTAAACCTAAACCGTAAACCCTAAACCCTATAAGCCCTAAGCGTAAACCCTAAACCCTAAGCCCTAAACCCAAATAAGTTCAACCTGGAACCAAGAAAACCCAAACCCTAAACCCTTTATGAAGCCCTTAGACCCTAAACTCTTATAGATCCCCTATAGAACCCTTAAAGATCCCCTTAAGAAAACCCACCCTAGACCTTAAAAGCCCAAACCCTACCCTCAACCCCAAACCCAAAGAAGATCCAAACCCTATCCGCTCTGATTTTCTTCAGGCCGCCCTGGTCCTCCAAAAGACACACAGCAGCTGGGATGCCTTCCGCGATCCCAGAGGCAGCTTAGGTTTAGGGTTTAGGGGTTTAGGGTTTAGGGGTCTAGGGCTTAAGGGCTTGAGGGTTTAAGGGCTTAAGGGTTTAGGGTTTAGAGCTTAAGGGTTTAAGGGTTTAGGGTTTCAGGGTATGGGGTTTAGATCTAAAGTCTCATGGGACGTCGTAGGTACGGTTCGAAGTCAGGTAGATAACAGGCTCTTACCTACACATGACATAATGCCAGTTGTAAACTATTGACCCTACTTATGACCCTTTATGTAGCTTGGTGAGGAGGTGTGGGTGTTTCCGGCACTTGCAGCCCAAGTAGCTGCAGTTCCCATTCTAAGACCAATAAACATTTGTTTTGCGGCTCCATCTGGCAGTCCGAACAAGTGTCCCGTGGTGTAGTATGGCACTTTTCCATGAAGAATCCTTCATAATTCTTTTCGAAAGCACCCAAGACGCAGAAAGCCCGTCCATACCCAAAGCAATTTAACGAAGTATGTTTGAGGGACATGCCTTCATGCAAACTCCCCAATCTCTCGGCGCGCTTCACCTCAGTTCCAAGACCCTCCAGCATTGACATGGTTGCTTAAGACCCTAAACCCTAAACCCTAAACCCTAAACCCTAAACCCTAAACCGCGACTACAAGGCACCCTGCAGGAAGGGAGCCTCTGGATTCAAAACCTCGGCCTCCGTATGGTGACTAAGCCCTCAAACCCTCATGGCTATTGGGTTTAGGGTTTAGGGTTTAGGGTTTGAAAGTTCCAGGAACTCCTGGCCCTTCCGTCTCTTGCAGGAACGTCGTGCCTACAGCTGGCGATGTGGATCAAAAGAGGCCCCGCGGATTGCACAGGGTTATTGTAGCTCCGTAGATACCGAGCCATTGTCTACCCTCGTGCACTCCTGGCTACCGCATCACAAAGCTCGTTCCGAGAAGCTACCAGTCGTTACCACTTTCATGGTAGCGGAGCCTGTGGCGTGAAGCTGCAGGCTCGGTGTTCGATCCAGGGAGTTTGTGGCTCCAGAGGGGGAACTCCGGAGATACGATGAGTGGGACGACAGAGACCTCGTCAGCGGCGATCACCAGGACAAAGGACGGCGTCCCCTGTTGGGGAGGCGAAGCAAACACCTTTGTGCAGTATGAAGAGGCGGCTCTTCTTTGGGAGCAGTCGCTGACGTGGGAGAAGCGCTACACTGCAGGACCGAAACTGGTTCAAGAGCTTAGCGGGGCCGCAAAGAGATATGTCGCGGGGCAACCTGCGGGCTGGGTCGCCTATCGTGGGGGCGTGGAGCGACTCATGGCCTATCTCAGACAGGCCTTGGGCAAGCCAAGAGTGAACGAGGTGACGGACCTGCTGGCGACGTACTTCAAAGGGACGAGGCGGAAAAGCGGCGAGAGTATGAATGAGTACATCACCAGGAAAAGCGAAGCCTACATGCGGGCCAACCAGGCCATGAAGAGAGTGCAGCCGCACTATGAGACCGGTGCTCCAAGGCCCTCTACCTCTCCATGGGCAGCCGAGCGACGCCATAGCGGCGACTACTACAACTATGGGTGGGGACGGCAGTGGACCCCCGCCACCGAGACCGATGACCAGACAGCCGGCCCTGTGGAGGACGAGGCCACCAATGACGGGTCTACACGGGCGACCGACGAAGCAGGTGAATCCGAGGATCCACAATGGCGCCATGCCGCCCAGCCGGGGGCTACAACGGGAGCTGGAACTGGAACTCCTCTTGGTATGGATCAGGGGGGAACTGGAACTGGTCATCCTCGAGCTCTACGGCAACGTCGGAAGATGCCACCCAGAGGGCGGTTGAAGTCCTTCCGGCCTTCATCCAGGGGTGGTACCTGCTCATGGACGCAAACTTGGACCATGGGGAACGGAACTTGGTGGTGACGGCCTTGAACGGAAACTTCAGCCCTCAGCGAGTCGGCCAGGAGCTGAGGAACCAATTCCCGGAAGGGGAAACACGGCGGCGGGACAGCCGCCGGTTCCAGAGCTACCTCGGTGAGGCCGAGGACTACATCCCCGACGACACCGAGTTGGTTGAGGGTGGCTATGACGTGGCGGACCTGGAGGCCGATGGGTGGGACCACGAGGAGATCGCGCTCATCGCTGCGGCGGAGAACCAGGCCCAGGAGGCCCTGGCAGTCATGGCCCGACGCACCCTCAAAGAAGCTCGGCACAAGCAGAAGGTCGTGAAGCAGAACCGAAAGTACTATGGGAACTCGGGGAACCGAGGGTCTTCCAGCTTCCCGAGCCGGGCGCGTGACGACTCCAATCTGGATTGCCTCAGGTGCGGTCAACGTGGCCATCGGGCAGCAAACTGCCCTCAGAAGCCTTTGGGCACCGCTGCCCAGACTGACGTGGGAACCGCGGGCAGCAGCTCGCAGCATGCGCCTTTCGTCTGCATGGCCGAGGCGACGGTGGACCAAGACCTGAGCCAGATCTACAAGGAGAACTCCGGCAACTACGTGCAAGCAGCCTTGAGTGCGGGTGTAAGCCAGGATGCCCTCACCACCCAAGAAGCGGTCCGACGCGGCATGTGCGTCATCGATGGCGGCGCCACCCAGACCATCGGCAGCATCGAAGCGCTTGAGGCAGTGTTGGAGCAGAACCGACGGCGGCATGGAGCTTCTCGCCTGAAGGGCATCAATTCTGAGAATCCGCCAGTTTTTTCCTTTGGAAACAGCACCGAGAATCGGTGCTGCAGCACGGCGAAGATCGAGGTGTCGGCCAACGGCAAGCCTGGAGAAATCCAGGTTCACACCTTGGATCAAGGGCAAAGCCCAATTTTGCTTAGTGTGGAGGCTTTGCGGCGGCTTGGGGCTATCATAGACTTCCGAGAGGACTTAGCTGTGTTTAGGGCTTTGGATGATCAGAAGGTCTTACGGTTAGTCAGGGGTCAATCGGGTCATCAGCTTTTATCTTTGACGGAAGATTGGATGGCCAAGGCCGAGTCCGCAGCCAAAGCTGTCCCAGGACTTTCTTCTTATCTTCAAGGCTAGGGACAGCTCCTTCCTGATTCTGACCCTGACGGGAAAAGGAAGGTATGTGAGTTTTTATCAGGGACGGGGTTCCACAGTGCCGCAGATGATCACACTGAGAATGTTGTGTGTGCTACGGGTGGTAGTGTGCAGACTAGGGGTAGTGAGTTTTCAGATCTCATGTCGGTTTGTGACAAAGCCTACAGTGAGGGAAGGTGTGCCAGAGAAGCAGTGCAGTCCAGAAGCGGTGGCGAGCATGAACAACTCAGCCGAGATGGCAGCAATCCCGGCTCGCTTTGTAGTGCCTCTTGTTTACCTGTTCGCGCTCCTCGCCATGGACAACATGAACAAGGCCGACCTGATCTTGCGTCTGCGCTCCGATGGGGAGGAACCTCCCGAGGTGTGGTCGAAGCTGGAGCTGAAGCAGCGGCTTCAGGACCTCATCGAGAGTGGCGAGATCCCCGCCATCCGGAACGTGAAGGAGAAGACCGCCATGCAGAAGGCGGTGACGGAGCTCAACAAGCAGAACAAGAAGGCGGACCTGATCCGCTATGTGGCTTCGGAGTACAACATCGAGGCCACCCCGAACGACACCATCGGCACGATTCAGCGCAAGGCGATGAATGTGATCCTGGCGACTACAACGCCGAATGGGGGCGACCTGATGGGGTTCGGCAAGTTTGCTGCGAAGACCTACCGCGAGGTCCTGGACGAGGAGCCCAAGTACGTGGAGTGGGCTCGCCAGACCGAGATGGAGGGCGAGTGCAGTGTCTATCTACGTCGGTTCATCCGCTGGGTGAAGCTACACGCCGAGCAGGAGATGAACGAGAGGACTGCGACAGTGGCAAAGGCGAAGCAAGTGGCTTGAGCGGTACCAAAGCGCACAACGACCGCCACAAAGGGCTACTCCAAGACCAGTGCACCAGTGGAAGCAGCGAGCGGCAGCAACGATGCGGCGGTGACGGCGCTGACCAATGTTGTGGCCCAGCTGGTCCAGGAAGTCCAGGCAATGAAAGAGGAGCGCGCCGAGAAGCCCCGGAAGGTGTTGGCCAAGCCGGACACGGAGATGGAGGCCCTGAACCAGGACGGGGAATGAGCCTTCAAGCCTCCAGGGTTCTTGAGCACAAGTTTCAGGATGTGGTTCCCAATATGTTCGAGAGCCTTGTGAGCCAGCAGCGCCTTGATCTTCTGGAAGTCATGTGTGAGCCTGACAGCCTGTTGACCAAAACCTTCCAAAGCAGGACGGGCCGAAGTGATAGCGCCTGTAGGTGCTCATTGTGGTGTGGCCATGACCTCGCCACATCAGGAGGGCTAGCCATAGTTCTGGAACAGATTCGGACGGTGAAGCCTAGGAATGTTTGGATAGCCCCTCCCTGCGGACCTTTTTCGCCCTTGCAAAGCATCAACCAACGCACTCCTAGCCAAATCCAAGACCTGAAGGCTAAGAGAGCCAATGCCTTGCGGATCTATGAGAGTACGCTGGAAATAGTCAAGGTGTGCATTCAGTTGGGGGTGCATGTTACGGTGGAGCTTACGGAAAGGTCTGAGGCGTGGAGGTTGCCTGTTCTTCAGAAACTGAGGCTTCACATGGGTTTGCATACTTGCGTGACTAAGGGTTGTGCTGTGGGGTTGAAGGGACAAGAGGGTCAGCTTATGCAGAAGGGTTGGCGGCTCGTCACTACCCATGCTAGATTGGCTGACATGCTCTATAAGCCCTGCAGGTGCCCCACCAACTACCGCCATGCAAAGTGCGAAGGGAGTAACGCCAGGGATTCCAGTAGGTACACTTCGGAGTTCTGTCGGCTTGTGTATGAGGCTTTGCGGAAAGAGGGAGACTTCAAGGGGGTGATTCAGGAGTGTTCGGGGGAGTCGTGTCTTCATTCGGAATTTGGACATGGGCTTCGGTGCACCTGCGGCGAGAGCCGCGACCTTGGCAAATGCGGCAGCTGCCTGGTTCAGAGGACCCAGACAGAAGAGACCGAGGAGAGCTACATTAGCACCCTCGAAGCCCAACACCTCGAAGCCAAAGCTAAGGAACTGACCAGTAGGAGTACCCCGCCCAGCCTTGACCAGGTCCGAACCATACTTGAAGAACATCCCCTGAAGAACACTGGCAACTCCCGAAGAGACCAAACCCATTCATCCGATTACAACCTCTTTGGCGTGTATGCGCACGGAAATCACTATGGCCTTACCAACCGCACTCGTGATCTCCCCGAGCTGTGCCGTAGTATCAACAAAGCTCTTAGAAGTCAACTCCCAGCGGAATTGAAATGGAGCTCCTTCGCGCTGAACCATGGTAGCTGCCTTCCTATCCATCGAGACTGCCACAACAGTCCTGAGCACCCCAACGCAAGCATAGGGTTCGGAGAGTTTTCTGAGGGCGGCATTTGGATTGAGGGGAAGGAGTCTTTGTGTGGTCGAAGGGGCAAATTGTCAGTTAGGACGAACGGCAACGGGGACACTGTGGAGGGATGTGAATATGACATTAAGTTGAAACCTGACCGATGGGTGGTGACTGTGTTTGTGAGTAGGGGTTTCGAGCATGTGGGTGATGACGATGTGATTCGACTTCAGTCTTTGGGCTTCCCCACTCCCGAGAGAACCCAACAGGCCTACCCTGCGGTGCAGCGTAAGATCATTCAGAAACAACGAGACCCGGATGAAGTTATCAAGAAACAGCTGTATCTTCTGCATTGCGCCACGGGCCATAGTCCGCCAAAGCACATGGTTCAGGCTTTGAAGCGTAGGGGTGCGGATGAACGTACTCTGAAGTTGGCCGAGGATTTCAAGTGTTCTGTGTGTCAGGAGAAGCGTAGGCCCCAGACTAGGAACCTCGCGACCCTGGAGCCTCTCCCACCTAAGCTGTCTACCATCTGTGCGGACATAGGGCATTGGGTCCATCCCCATACGGAGGAGAGTGTGTATTTTATGCTTATCATTGATGAAGGCTCGAGGTACCGCACTGCTCGCATCATATCTAGAGGACCCCGGCAGGCTCCCAACGCCCAACAATGTCTCCACTACCTTCAGGAAGGCTGGGTCCAGTACTTCGGCTACCCGAGATGTTTGAGGCTCGACCCGGCAGGGGTTTTCCGTAGCCAAGCGGTAGAAGACTGGTGCGATCGTCACAGTGTGTTCCTGGATATTATCCCAGGAGAGGCACATTGGAAGATAGGAGCTTGCGAAAATGCTGTTCATGGCGTCAAGGAGATCATGCAGAAACTGTGCCTTCATGACACAGATCTGACAACCGAGGAGGCATTGTCAGAAGCAACTGCGTGCTTCAATCAGAAGGAGCTGATCAGAGGTTTTTCGCCGGCACAGCACGTGCTGGGACAGGCGCCAGACGAGACCGGACGCTTCCTTACAGGGTGCAAACAGCTTCCGCCCGACCTGTTGTGTGAAAACAGTGCTGGGGAGTTTGAGCGCGCCGTCAAGCGACGCAGCGAGGCTGAGAAAGCCTTGTGCGAATGGCAGGCGCAGCAGAGGCTCCAGAGGGCGAAACACTCACGGCACAGGCCGTGCTACGACTACCAGCCGGGAGAGCTGGTGTTTTACTGGAGGTGCCAAGATGCCCAGAAGGGGCGGCGCCAACCTTGTGGCAAGCATGGCCGTTTTCTGGGCCCAGCAAGGATCCTCGCGACCGAGTCGCGACGCGACGAAGGGGGCAACCTCAGGCCAGGTGGCTCCGTGTGGCTGGTGAAAGGCCGGAGCCTCCTAAAGTGCAGTCCGGAGCAACTGCGTCGCGCGTCAGAACGAGAAGAGCTACTCGAAGCCATGGCGGCCCCTCACGAACAGCAGGCCCCCTGGACCTACCACATGGTGGCTGAGCAGATTGGAGGAAATCGCTACGAGGACATATCTTCTGAGATTCCCCAAGTGGAGGAGTGGCAGCGAGCGCAGAGGCCTGAGGACGAGGTGCAACCAAGCCGTTTCCAAGGAGAGCGACAGCCACCAGCAGGACGAGCTACGGAGGACGTGGACATGGAGCAGGACGAGAACGCCCGAGCCCCAACAACGAATCGGGAGCGATCCCGAAGCAGAGGACCGAGAGCAGCGGCCACCTCCTCAACGCCTCCCGCGACGGCCTGGTGGTCCGACGTGAAGGACCCCCAGTGGCCATCGGAACAGAGCGCTTATTGGAATGACACTCAGGCGGCCGTTGAGATCGAGATTGACCTCCCCGAGAGCAAGCGAGGACTCAACAAAGTCTGGAATAACTTGAGCACGCATTTCGTTGGAAGCTTGAAGCGGAGGGCCGTGGAACTGTCTGAGCGGCGCATGACGCCGCAAGAATTGGAGGCCTTTCGCGGGGCGAAAGCCATCGAGGTCAAAAATTTTGTGGCCTCGCAAGCCTTCGAAATCCTTCCGAATCACCTTAAGCCCGACAAGGGCCAAGCTATCAACATGAGGTGGATTCTCACTTGGAAGCTCCGTGAAGACGGGAGTCGGAAGCCAAAAGCCAGAGCAGTGCTTCTTGGCTACCAAGATGGGAGCTACGAACACCGATCGACTACCTCTCCAGTGATGACTAAGCAGACCAGGCAACTTTTATTGCAAATGTCAGCATGGAAAGGCTGGCGGGTGCGAAAAGGAGATGTGACTGGAGCTTTCTTGCAAAGCAGAGCTTACCCGGACAAGCTGTATTGCATTCCTTGCCCTGAGATCTGTGAAGCGCTCGGCATTCCGGCCGGAAGCGTGACACGGGTCCAGAAAGCTTGCTATGGCTTGGTGGATGCTCCCTTGGAGTGGTACAGATCAGTGGACACCTTTTTGCAGCAGCTTGGTTTCGAGCGTTTGTGGTCGGACTCATGTTGTTGGGCTCTTCGGGCCAACGGAGAGCTTCGCGGGCTCATAAGCGGCCATGTGCACGATTTTCTCTTTGGGGGAAAAGAAGGGGATTCCTTGTGGGAAGAGAAGCTTAAGGCCATTAAGGGCCATTTCAAATGGAGTGATTGGGAAGAAGGGAAGTTTAACGCAGCGTGGCGTTGTGGTTGAACAGTCCGACACTGGGTTTGAGCTGTCCCAACCGAACTACCTGGACAACATTCACGAAATTGGCATTAATGCTACCCGTAGGAAAAACCGAGAAGACCCCAGGAGTGAGAGAGAGCGAACCCAATTACGCGCCTTGCTAGGAGGATTGAGTTGGCATGCCCAGCAGGTCGCACCTTACCTTGCGGCGGAAGTAGGGTTGCTTCTAACCGAGGTAACCCGAAGCACGGTGGACACCATGGTGCGGACCAACATGCTCCTGGCCCACGCGAAGCAGAAGCAGTCCTACAGGATGAAAATCCACAGCTTCACCCCCGAGACCCAGATCATGTTTGTGGCATGGGTCGACGCGGCCAACGGCAACAGGATCAATGGTGGCTCCACTCAGGGGATCTTCGTGGGAGCCACTCCCACGAACATCATGCAAGGTGATGTGTGTGATGTAAGTCCGGTACTATGGCACAGCCAGAAGATAGACCGGGCTTGCCGCTCACCCGGAGCGGCGGAGTCCCAAGCTGCGGTGAACGGCGAGGACGATCTGTTCTCCACAAGATTCCAATGGAGCGAAATGCTGCATGGTGGCAGGCCGAACCTTCACAATCCTGAGGAGACAGTCAAGATGGTGAAGGGCTGCGTGGTGACGGACAGCCCAGCATCGAATTGCTGGCCCTGAAGGAGGCCCAGTCCCGAACGGGCGTGCAGATGCGCTGGGTGCACAGCGAGGCCCAGCTCGCAAACTCTTTGACAAACAGCAATGGACACCGCGAATACGACCTCTACTACCGTATGGGTCACAAGTGGCGATTGGTGGAGGATGAATCTATGATGTCGGCACGGCGGAGGAAGGAACTAGGGTTACAACCTTTGGAGCAACCGGCTAAGAGATCTGAAACTAGCGTGATTGATGTGGGGTGTGATCATCAGTCGGCAGAGCCGAAGAGCTCTACTAATCTTCTCCAGAAGGAGAGGAGGGCATGAAAGTTCCAGGAACTCCTGGCCCTTCCGTCTCTTGCAGGAACGTCGTGCCTACAGCTGGCGATGTGGATCAAAAGAGGCCCCGCGGATTGCACAGGGTTATTGTAGCTCCGTAGATACCGAGCCATTGTCTACCCTCGTGCACTCCTGGCTACCGCATCACAAAGCTCGTTCCGAGAAGCTACCAGTCGTTACCACTTTCAGGGTTTAGGGGTTTAGGGTTTAGGGTTTAGGGTTTTAGGGCTAAACGCGGCACCACCGTAAACCCGTGAATCCTATCAGCCCGAAACCCTAAACCCCGAAACCCTATAAGCCCTAAACCCTAGACCCATAAACCCTATAAGCCCTGAACCTTAACAACGAAGCCCTAAACTCTTCAACCGAATATCCCAAAACCCTTTCTGGAACCTTTTTCAGCACACTTTCACAACTTTTACCCTTCGAAAGAGCCCTGGAAGAGCCAATGTTGACGGGTTCAGCATCTGAACCAATGCCATATCGAAGCAGAAAGCGAAGCTCATGAGCTTAAGTGCGAAACAAGGGTTCACATCGCCGCCAAGAAGGACCTTTCGGAGGAAAACAGGAACCTGAAGATGCAGCTGGAAGATCACAAGGATCTGCGAGCGCATGGACAGAGAAGTGGCACAGGCCCACAGTGCCACCACAGCGCGTCGTGGTCACGAGCCGCGGACGATGCTTTCATCACGAAGGATGAGATGTTCAAGGGATGATGCTGCTTACGGGTTCCAATGTTTACGGTTCCCAGGCATGTGAGAAAAGAGTTGGAATGTCGTGCCATTTGCGAGCATCAATGCCCTATACCCTTTCTGAATCATAAAGGGGTTCTTGTTCCGGTTCAGATATATTCGTGGTCACCGGTTTTGGAGTCTTTAAGACCTCCAAACCCTGAACACCAAAACCCTATATGGGCCCTGCACCGCAAACCCTATCGAACCCATTACAACCCACCAAAATCTTCTTAAGACCTTTGAACCCTACAAAGAGCCTCGGAACGCTAAACCCTAAACCCAAAGCCCCTAAACCCCTAAACCCCTAAACCCGAAACCCTGATCCCTAAACCCTGGACCCTAAACCCTACAAAGCCCTTTGAAAGAACCCCCTAACGTCTTGAAGGCTCATGGGACTTAGTAAGTTCCTTAATTGTGGTTATAAGTAATTATAAGTACAGTTACCTTAATCCTTAAACCCTAAACCCTAAACCCTGGTTACTAAGTCCCATGAACCTCCAACTA
>CAJNDV010036966.1:8009-20942 GCA_905221635.1 Symbiodinium sp. CCMP2456 | reverse complement strand
ATACGTACGGGGCTAGGTGTATATATATTAGGGCTTAGGGCGTTTAGGGTGCACGTGTAAGGTGCCTAGCTATATTTAGGGTTTAGGGTTTAGGGTTTAGGGTTTAGGGTTTAGGGTTTAGGGATAGGCGTATATCCCAAGGGCTCGAGGCTAGCTTCGGGATTACAAAGCGATGAAAGTACTCCCAAAGCGCAAGGGATACCCACCCTATAGGGTTTAGGGTTTAGGTTACTCGCATCACAAAGCTCCAAAAGGGCCCACTTTAAAGTAGGTGCTATCTACAGACTTTAGACCCCAAAGTAAGTACTATGTCTATATACTTAGAGCCCCAGGGTATGACCTCGCTCGGGGGATACATACGTGCAGCCAGATAGCCGAATTGCCGGAGCCGGTCTGCTGCTGCGGCGGCCCGGATCCGGAATCGAGAAGAGTTCGGGTTTGGGGTTTTGCTTCGGTTTCTCTATATAAATTTATATGAAGAAATAGTCTTAAGGATTAGGGCTTAAGGTATTCAGGGTTCATGGGTCCTAGATCTGGGAGTCTAGGACCCATGAATCCTGTTTTTGTTCCTTTTCTTGTGCATGTCGACATGCCCTCGCATATATGCGAGGGCGTGCACGTCATGTGCACAGTCGCGTAGCAACACCGAGATTCACAACGACGTGCATTACGGCTTCAGCTAGCCAGTTTAAATATTGCGCACTTGCAACACACCGAGATTCACGACGTGCATTAAAGCACGGCTTCAGCTAGCTAGCTGCCAGGGAGCTGGTATATAAAAGTATAAGCTAGCTTAGGGTTGCGGGTTTGGGGTTGAGCCAGCTAGGGGATTTATGGTTTGAGCCGAAATTGTGCAACACACCGAGATTCACCGATGTGCATTAAGCACGGCTTCGCAGCTGCATATATAGGGTTTGTGCCTTTTAATTAATATTTATTATAACACACCGAGATTCACGATATTAATATTCAGCACGGCCTATATATTTAATTATATATATATATATATTAAAACTACATATATATATATATATATATTATGACCCCAGCAACACAAATCACGCCAATCACGGGGCACGTTGCCGAATTCTGGACACATGCGTAACGTTAGCAATTTTAGACTACATAAGCCACGTATGCGTTTCTAGCTGACGTGGAGCGGCCGGGCTAAGCCCACATACCTTGTTATTGCGTCCTTTGGGTCCTTTACCCTAAACCCCAAACTAAACCAAGCGCAGCCTGTGCAGTGAGACTTGGGAGTTTCCGAAAATTAGGGTACCTTATTTTTGGGTCCTTATAATAGGGATCCTATTATTTAGGGTACTATATTCGGGTCCCCTATTTTCGGAAACCCCCACTTAGCTTTTCCCGGAGCGGCTGCAGCTGTTGAGGCGCAGGTCCATTCCTCTGGGCCGCCTAGGACTTTAGGAGTTACCCTGAGGGTCCTCAAGCCCAACTCAAACACGGCTAAGGGTTTAGGGTTTAGGGTTTAGGGTTTCGGAGCTCAACATAAACCTAAGTAGCTATGGATGTGTTATGTGATATAAGCCCCCCCCCTTCAGACCCCACATACAAGCAATGGTGGTACACAAACCTTTAGAGTTTCTACTTCAGAAATATGACAAACAACAACCGAAGAAGGAGAGCTCTGTTAGGAGCTGAGGCGCGGAAGGTTGTAAGCCCGACAGAATATCTATAAACATGAATAAATACATGTGTATATATATATATATGAATACTATGCATCTACATTTATTTGTTTTATCCTATCTATTGTATTCATTAAGGGTCAGGGGGAGCTTTTTTTCGAGACGAGCTGTTTCTTAGTTTTTGTATGACGTCACAGTGCTTTGAGGGCCCAGCAGCGGCCGGTAACCAAAAAAACTCGAAACCGATCTTTGGCAAGCATCGCCGTGCCCAGCGGAAGCTTGGGATTTGGGTCTGGGGGTTTAGGGTTTAGGTCGTTTGTCCGAGCAAGCTGACGGCTGGTGTCACATGACTATACAAAACATGTTGTACATTACATATTGCATCCTATGTCTCTCTCTCTCTCTATATATATATATATAAATATAAACACGGCATATCATAACATCTTATATATTTTGATATGTTGTGTACATACAATATGATACATATTTTGCAGGAGACATACCTTCTGCCTCAAATCAGGCAGCCTCCAAATGGGTTGAAGTGGGATCTTGTGTCAAGGCACCAACTTCTTGCTAGTGACATTCTGAATATCATCCTAGGGCGTGAGTCACCACTCGTTGTAACTGACTGATGCATTCAGTGACTTATGCCTGCTGCCCTGAACACCAAGCCCTCATCTTAACCTCGTCAAAGCTGCTCAGAGGGTTGCGTATTCTGATGTAGGGGCTTTAGGAATTTGAATAGGGTTTCGGGTACGCTATAGTATATATATATATATAGATATACAATAAGGAACTTTAAGGATATCGGTAGTTATTCCGTCCCCTACATTACAGAATGATTGTAATGGATAGGGTCTGATTGAGGTTTACCGCAGTGCGGTTAGGCCGCCATCATCGCAATTCAACGGAGCAGCACCTCTACCCAGTTAGAGTAGCACGTCCTGCTCGCAAGCCATGAATCGAGAATGTCCGACTGAATCATCCCAAAGTTCTAGGGTTGAGGGTTTAGGGTTTAGGGTTTAGGCCCAAAGCGCTTACCCGAACCCTGAGCCCATTCAGCTTCCTAGACCCTCCATGTATCTTCAATCCGACCCTAAGTGCCCAACATTAGAGGCCCACTACCCCTACTTAAGATTGCATGGAGCGGGTTCCTCTAAGGGTCCATGTACGCAAGTAGTATATACTTTGGCCCCAAAGTACCTATATACTATTTGGGTACATGGACCCTTACTTGGAGGGTCGGGGAACTTAGTAAATAGTTACTTTTTCGAGTATATACTTTGGCCCCAAAGTACCTATATACTATTTGGGTACATGGACCCTTACTTGGAGGGTCGGGGAACTTAGTAAATAGTTACTTTTTCGAGTTATAAGTACGATAACCTAAATTAGGATCCCAATTAGGGCACTTATAACTCTACTTATTACCTACTTACGAAGTCCTTCTAAACCCTAAACCCTAACCCTTAAACCCTAAACCCTGAAGCCCCTACAGAAGTAACCTCAGCGTAAGCCTTGTAGAACCCATACTGTACCCTTTTAGGATCTTGTAGGAGCCCTTATAGTAACCCTAAACCCTAAAGCCCTTACTATTTGGGTACATAGACCCTTAGGGTTCAAGTTAGGTTCCCTAAACCCTAAACCCTAAACCCAAACCCTTGTAGAACCCTTATTTGGAGGAGGTTCATGGGTAGTTATAAGTGGAGCTATAAGTCCCCTAATATAGGTTATAACGAAAGCTACCCTACTTGTAACCCTACTTCTAACTACCCATCAACCTCCATGTAACCCTTGTAGAACCCTTATAGGTTCAGGGTAGGTTCAATAGGTGGCAGGCCTTTGCTGCCACGACTTCTCCAGCGACTCAGAGGGCAGCGCGTCCAACTTCGAGTAATGGCCACCCGGTACGCCTGCTTTCTGGGTTCAGGGTTTAGGGTTTAGGGTCTACGGACTAGGGTTTAGGGATTAGGGTTTAGGGACTCAGTTCCGGACATCTAGGGATGTACATTTTTAAGGTGTAGGGTTGTCGGATGTGAGGGTTAAGGAAGATTAGGGCTTCAGGCTAAGCTAGCTGTCGTGACTGGCTGTTGAGGAAGAGTTTTTGGGGTCTCCTGATTCTCACAGGAATTGCAACATTCAAAACTCGAAGTCCCCATGATTAATGGTCCAGGACTCCGCCATACTTGAAGGAACGTCCCTTAGGACTGTGTGTAGCACGATGATGAACAACGCAAGCACGACCATAGGGAGGCGAAGCCAGGCACCAGCAACAACGAACCGCCACAAGGATACCAACAACAACAACAACAACAACAACAACAAGACTAACAACCAACACGTGCCGAATGCGGTAGGCCCAGGGCCCAGGGCTCGCGGCATGCTTGCCTTGTGGATTCACTGAGTTGTCGGCTTTTGTGTGACTCCAATTTATGGTTTAGGCTTTGGGGTATTACAGGAGCAACTCCCTTACTATACTTCAGGAAAATATGAATGCCCCAAAACAGTTTGGTCCTTCCAATCCCCCGACTGTTCAGGTTTAGAGTTTAGGGTTGAGGGGTTAACGGTAACTACACTTCGCAAGCATGTGCTGCTAAACTACTCTCGGCTTAGGTATAGGTCTTGCTTCGGGGTTGTCGCGATAGGTCTCTCTCCACCCATGATGACCATGTACGGCTCCCGAAGGATCCACGTGCTCATACAGGCTACAGTTGGACCCCAAGGCCACACATGCGAACACTTCTCCCTCTCTCTCTCTCTCTGTCTCTCTCTCTCTCTCTCTCTTTCTCTCTCTCTAGATATATAATTATATATATATATATATATGTATACACCTATAGTTATAAAAGAGAAAGCATATGCTTACACGTTCATGTGTTTTTGTTTAACCCTCTACCAAGCACTCTTGAGGCCTAAGGAGTACACTGCTATGTCTGCGCATGGGCTGATTGGGGTGCCGAGGTCTAAAGGAAAAGGGTTCCCGCCTACTGGAGGGTAGTCAAAGTACCTCTCCAAGGCAATGACGACAGGCTGGAAGACGTCGGCATATGGGATCTGCAGGAGTGCTCCGGTTCAGGTTTTCGGAGGTTTGGGCCACGTCAGGTTGAGAGTTCCATGGGTATGCAGATGAGTGTGGGTACACACACACAGAGACATGTAGAAACATGTACATAGTACATTCATTCATATACGTATGTATATGTGTATATATGTATATACACATGCATGCAGTATGTACATAATACATATACACGGACGTAAGCATATCGCAGACACACATATGTATCGCATGTATGTATGCATGCATGCAAGTATATGTATGTAGCTATGCGCTTATTTATTTATGTATGTATGTATGTATGTATGTGGATATATATATATATATATGTATATATATATATATGTATATACACAAACCACCAGCACTAACACAAACATGTTGCATGAAGTGAACGAGAGCAGCTTCATGTGTATGCAAGAAGATGCAGTGGCATGAAAATCTCGCTTGGGGTGGATTCTACTTTAAATCCACTGGGGACTCTTCTGGGATAGTGTTAGTAGTTATTTGTTCCGACTCGATGCAGGCGAGGGGAATTCCACAGCCCAACAAGTCGGAACTCAGCTAAACAGTGAAATCCAGCTATATCATTTTTACGAAAGGTTATGCACGAGCTTGTCCATCAGCAGTGGGTCTCGAGGGTTGTAGGGTTGAGGTTTTGGCGTGCCTGCCGGGCCACCTTTGCCTGTGGCAAAACGGGAGCCTTAATCATTAGAGTAAGGCTTTGGGGGTATATCACCTCTAATGAGTCCTGAAACAAGCGAGCATCCAGGGTCTGCGGCCGGGTAGGGTTTATTATCCCTAAGGCCCCATGTGCCCAACGAGTATCTACTGTGGCTCCAAAGTACCTATGTAGGGACTACTTTAAACGCCAAGTATATACGATCTGGCTCTTTCCGAAAATAAGGGCCCCTAATATGGTACCCCAAATAGGACCTGTAGTCTCCGTTGTAGCTCCTTTTGGGATATATACTTGCTTCAACCAAAAAAAGGAACTACAATGGAGACTATAGCTAGGATCCTTATTATACGGACCCCGAAGCCTCCTAAACCCCCAAAACCCCTAAAACCCCAAAACCTTCCAAACCCCTAAGGCCTCCTAAAACCCTAAAGCCCCAAAATGAGGTACCATAGTAGGATCCTTATGATAAGAACCCCAAACCTTAAACCCTAAACCCTAAACCGCAAGGTACCAGGATCTTAGATAAACCTTATAGACCCCAAATTCCGAAACCCTAACCCACTAACCTCTAAACCCTATTATAAACCCTTGCCCCTTATTCTCGGAAACCCTAAACCCTAAACCCTAAACCCTAAACCCTAAACCCTAAACCCTAAACTCCCCTTCTGGGCACATGGACCCTCCAGGGATGAAGCGAGGCCTCGGGGCCCGAAAAGCATGCTTTCGACACCACCGGGTCTTCTTTTAAGTGGGTTTAGGGCTTAAGGGTTTAAGGTTTAGGGTTTAGGGTTTAGGGTTTAGGGTTTAGGGTTTAGGGTTTAGGGTTTAGGGTTTAGGACCCGAAAAGTGTAAACAAATCATGGCGCTGTGCAAATTTTCGGGACATTCTTTCACCTACTCTTGGGGGGTTTGGGGAACCGACATAGACAGTCTACGCCACTGCCCCATGTTTAGGCCCGACATTCTACCCTAAACCCTAAACCCTAAAAACCCTAAACCCTAAACCCTAAAAGCAGGCGTACGGACGACACCCGCGCCTGGGCCCTTTCGCATTGCTGCCGCAGGAACCTGCCGGAAACGCAAAACTCTAAATCAGGGTTTAGGGTTTAGGCTTTAGGGGTTTAGGGTTTAGGGAATCTGATTAGGCTTTAGGGGTTTAGGGATTTCGGGGTTTAGGGTTTAGGGGTTTAGGGGTTTAGGGGTTTAGGGGTTTAGGGGTTTAGGGGTTTAGGGTTTAGCGGTTTAGGGGTCTAGGGGTTTAGCGGTTTAGGGGTTTAGGGGTTTAGGGTTTACGGTTTTACGGTTTAGGGAATCTGCAACCCTCCCAACTTTCCCAGAGAGCCCAATACCCCTTAATATAAGGCATATGTCTTAAATCAGAATCTGAAGCCCCTTATACTTTAAGGTATATCTTAACCTACCAAAACCTACTTTATTGTAGGGCCCCTATGAATCCCATATTAGGGTTCATGCTAAGAACCTACAACAAAGCAGGGTTTCGGTACTTTAATTTAAAGTAGGTACCTGATTATTGGGTACCAGAGACCTGGGTCCCAAAAACCCTTCAGCAAATCCGTGCCCCTCAGGGTCCATGTACCTACATATCACAAGTCGAGGACATTTTCAGGTGGGTAGGTACCCTTATAGGAGCCTTATAGCAGGTCTATACTAGACAGTGTATAGAAGCCTTATAGAAGCCCGGCATACCCTAAACTCCCCACCTGTAGTTTCCTTCAAACAAGTAATTGTTCTGAAAGTAACCCCTGTATCGGTACTCTCTGGCCAAATCCGAACCATCCTAACCCCTAAAGCCCCTAAACCCTCAACCCCTATATCCTCTAAACCCTAAACCCCTATAGCCCCCAAACCCTAAACCCCCATGGCATCTAAACCCTAAACCACTATGGTCGCTAAATCCTAAGCCCTAAACCCCAATGCCCCTAGCCCCAAACCCCAAACCCCCACAAAGCACCCAAACCTGAACCCCAGCCTCTAAACCCTAAGCCCCTATGGCCCTAAACCCTAAACCCCAATGCCCCTAGCCCCTAAACCCTGAACGTTTCCTGCCTACTCATCCCAGGAGAGGCAATGGCGTACACGACCAAGCCTCGCTGTGACAGAGGCAGGAGCCTACATGACTGGGTTCAGGATTCAGAGTTTATGGGTTTAGGATTTAGGGCTTTTGGGTTTAGGGGACTGCGTGGTGTTAGTGATAAGGTTTGTCTATATACTCGCACGATGGCGGTCTGAATTCATACGATCCTCATTGCGCCATATAGCCACTGCGAAACTGATTGAAAGTAAGACTTTGGGGCTTTGGGCTTGGCATCCATGACCTAGGATTTCAAGAGCTTCGGGTGTGGAATTTGCGTGGAGCTGCAATTTTGACATGTTTCGACTGTGATAGGGATCGGGTCGGGGTCGCTCGGGTCTGGGGGTGGGCATGCATGATTTTTGGAGCAACAAGAGACTTTGTAAGTTGGGAAAATCTTGGCCCTCCGAAACTGCTCTCCTCGCTCCAATGATGTCGAAATCATAGACAAGGCTGAACCTGACATCACGTCGTCAAGGTCGAAAGATCTCTGTCATGGGCCGGAGGTGGTGCTGAGATGTATGGCAGCGAAGAAATCACAACCATAACAACCATGGTATAACGGTACGCCCATCCTTTGCCTTCCTGTAGCAACTTTCATCAGCAAAAGGAGTTGTGCCGAGTTGTGGAACATGCTCTGAAACGAGGATCGCCTCCTGCATACTGCAAACCTTGTCCCGGCATTCGCACATGTGCATTGCAAAGTTGCCAAGTCACTGTTGTTGCTTTTCGCAGTGTCGACGATGTGGTCGATCTCCTGCATCCACCATTTCGTGGTTTGAGAAATGCAAAGTGTGAGAAAATCCGAGGATTCAATTTACTTTGTTGTTACTTTGGGGTCTAGCTGAAATGGTGCCACGGTGCGGAAGCAAACAGTGCACCCGTCCATCACGGCCTTTGATGTGGATCCTGGTTTCAGGCCTAACTTGCTGTTGCTGCAAGACCGTAACGTCAACTTCAATACAAGCTTTCTTTCTACGAATAAATATCCATAAGACCTTGAAAACATCGAGTGAGTTGCATTCACATGTTTTAATCTACCACTACTAAAAACTATCACCGTGCTTCTTATGACCGATATTGCTGGTTGTTTACACACCAACTGAAAAAGTCGGGTATTTTCGCGCGAGAAGATTGGGCTTGCCGGGAAATCTTGCAGTCCAAACAGCAATGCTTCTGCCTCCTCCTGCTTGGGTCATTTAGAAACTGCCGCGGTGGCAGACCACCGAAAACAGATTACTGCTAGCATTGGCGACGCACAGCGCTACGGAGTACAGTATATGGGAAAAGCAAACATACCCGGGCCCAACCCTCCTTAGACTTGCAGGCGACGCATCGGAAACCACATCAGGCGGCTGGGCAAAAACGATGGAACAAAATCCTGCATGACGATGTCTGCATCCTAAACCGCAAAAGACCGCAAAAGCTCGCCTTTACGTGCCAAACTTCGAGCGACATACTCATGTCCAAGAAGCCCACACCATGAAACCGGAAAGAGACATGTTGCGTCAAGTGCGGACAACATTGAGGCGCACAATCCTGAAATCCAGCTCCCAAAGCGATAATTAGCTCTGACTTCTAGACCCGCAGACTGATTGTACATGTCGCACATGTTCGGGGAAGCCCAACCAGATCCCTAGTTACATCGCACACCTCTAATCTCGAATCCGTGCGACGGCTGCTCAAGGTTTAAGGCCCTCTCATCCTGCAGCATGCTGACTTCGGAACATATGGTAATGTTCTCGACCTCCGACTCTGGGAATTGGTCCAAAGCCTGCCAGCCGTGTATCATGCACCATCCTCATCGTGCGTGGGATTGGGGTTTGGGGATATCGGGCCTGACAGGAGTGATTTGTCCAAACAGACTACATGAAAACCGAAGCACTGTGGTCAAAGCCTTGCATATGGACACGGGCTAAAGCCTACAGCAAGTTTAGACACCAATTCTATCGAAATTTGGGGCATGGCTCCTGACATGAGTGCACATGTGGTGCAATCTTTTTCGAGCCTTGGGCCTTGGTAGCAAGCATTCCACTGCTCGTAATTTCCATATTGAACAATTAGAACCCCGAATGTGCGATGCAAGGCGCAAAATCTGTTATGATGGTACGACCGAAGCCTCCGGGGATGGAAACACTCACGATGTACTCGTCCTTAATCGTGTTGAACGTATTGTCATATGCTGCAGTGGTGTCCTATAGGTCTACTCCGTACGACGTGAACACAGCACAATGCTCAAAATATCAACATGCCAATGCGGAAACACAAACAATGACAACAACTTTCACCCATTTGCACTCCAATGGCATGGCATGACCATCTCACTTGTTTGATGTGCATCATAAAGGCACATCTATCTGCTAAGCATGCTGCATAACTGTTCTGCGATCCGTGACAGCAAGCGCACGAATGCGTCATCTTGGCCCGCCTTGCACAACATGAGGTATACCACCTCGGCCGAACCGTCCGAAACGGCGTAAAGCCTCAGCGAAGCAAGCAGAAGATGCTGCAGCTCAACTGGACATACATGATTGGCTTACGTATAATCATTTCTTCCTGACATAAACGGCCCTCCCATTCCCTAATATAAAGGCATGAAATCCAGAGACGGGTTTTAATAATAGGGGGTGGGGGGTTCGGGCATCCGGATATGGGTCAGATACGTAGGTAGTCAATGAAATAGAGGGACAATCTAGACACATAAAAAGATAATCAAATTCATAGACACACAACAGCCAGCAGTCCCAAAACCCCTCAGTCCTAAACCTTACGCCCTAAACCCTAAAGCCCTAAAGTTCGGGTCTTTCTGGTTTAGTACTATTGTAGTCCTGGCTCTTAAAGCTCATACAATCCTAGCTCCCCCTAATGTTTTCAGTTAGCTGTCAATTATGGGCCCGAATCCACACAAGTCCGGGGTCCGGAAATTTTAATGTTAAGGAGGGACTTTAATGTTGGGGGAAGCGATTCGATTCACTAAATCGGCACCCTGCCGTGCATCAGCTTGCATGAGTAAACTTGGGCTTTCAGGCATGCGACATCAGTGGCCGATGGGTTGTGAAACACCGGACAGACGACTTGACAGCCGAATTCACCCTGGCCGAACGTTCGTCAGCTCCGTGAGCTTCGTAAACCTTGGAACACCCATAACCCAGCAATCTAAAATATGGGTGGTTCTCTTTATTCGGGTCCCTTTTCAGGAACGCCAAAGGAGGCGGCACCGGTACATACCGGACCTTGACCCGAACCGGGATCTTTATGGTTTCAGACGACTGGCAAGATTCCTCGCATACAGTCCCCAACATGGGAAATCCTACCGTTGAATAAAATCCCATGCAGGCTGTTCGGCTCCTACATACTTCGAACAGGTTTCGGGGCATATCGCAGCTTATTTAAATGGAGACTATAAGGGGGCACTACTACCCGGTAGTCAGACCACAAAATTATGTGAAGCCCCTCATGCGTAGCATCGCATGAAGGGATCGATGGTGCATGGGTCTGCGCTGAACGCTACGATCGTAGAACCTCCAAGCACATTGCCCTAAAACCTGAAACGATTCGCATGGTGTACATGTCGGTCTTTGAAGTGAAGTATTGACCAAAACTTTAGGGCTTCGGCTTTGGGTAGACAAGGTTTGGGGTTACTTCTCCTTGGTTGCCGCTCCTGGCGCTTACTCGAGCGACTCCACACACGCCATCTTCCAAGGCACCCAACAAAATCCACTTCTTTGGGATTTGAGGAATTTACGGACCCTTAGCGGGAGGGGGGGTGGGGGGGTGGGAGGAAGGAGGTATATAGGGGGGGCCTTACTACCCGTAATTAATAAGGACCTAGTAAGGCCCATGTAAGGAAGTCGAGGCCCCTACCCCGGGTCCACCTAACCCCTAAGGGTCCCTATGACGACACCTTCGGACCAGTGGCTCATACTCCGTTTAAACTATCGAAGCCATGTTGTGATTCTGACAAGCGCTTCTGCAATTTTCGGGGCGTGGGTTGGATAAACCTGGAGCAGTATCACCATCATGATGATGATGATCATCATCGTCGCAATCGTCATCGTCATCGTCATCGTCATCGTCATCCTCCTCCTCCTCCTCATCATCATCATCACCAGCATCATCACCATCATCATCATCATTATCATCATCGATCATCATCATCATCACCATCATCATCATCATCATCACCATCATCATCACCACCATCATCAGCATCAGCTCAGAATCAACTCCAGCATCAGCATCAGCATCGTCATCATCACCATCACCACCACCATCATCAACAACATCAAGTCACTAACGCGTGAGGCTCTTCTGTGATGGTCCGGGATTGCCGGCGAACTTGGTCTTACTGAGCTCCTATCTGTACCCTGGACCCTTTTTGGCGTGCCAATACAGCGCGATGCACAAGGCCATGACACACACATTTTCTTGTTTCAGGGCGAAAAAACCCGTTGCAAAAAGGTCAGTGAATAACAGTCTTTCGCATAAGGACGACAACCCCCAAAAAGGCAGAGCCGTCTGCCAGCCCCAGAAGCGGATCGCACGATCAGGGCTTTTTGGGTTGCGCTTATGACTCTGAGCACAGGCGATTCGTGGGTTCGTGGTCTTGGGATTCAGGGTTTAGGGTTTAGGGTTCAGGATTTTTTTAGGGTATAGGCTCTATGACTTTAGGCTTTAAGCTTTTCCTTTTCACACTGCAGTGCCTTCTTGCGCTTCGCATGCCTCCCAAAATGCCGAGAGGTTGAGCTTGCAGGATACAAAAAGGCTTCTCCGGAGTGGTTTTGCACCGGTTAAGTATATAGCAATACTACCTCGAGTCTCCGTTGAAATTCCTTTTTCGGGTTACCTTGTAGGATCTTAGCCATAAAACTGCTTAAACCAAGACAGGAACTACAATGGAGACTACAGGTAGGGGTCACTCTACTTGATCAGAAACCACTGCCACAGGCAACTACGAGGGCAGCATTCAGAAGCCGTCATGTAATCGCGACGGTGTCATGCGACATGTGACAGAATCAACGCTGTTGGGGTTGGAGACTGGTCAAGACAAAAGTGCGACTTCAAAGCATGGGCGACAGAAAAAAACTGACGGACAAGAAATGCCGTAAACGCTCAACTGCTAAAAAACCTTTAACCTAAACCCTAAACCCTAACGCTTATAACTTACAAACCTTTATGGGTCTTTCGAGCCCCCCAGGTATCACTCAAACAGAACGGACATCGGCCAGCTTTTTAGCCAAGCAGCGTCTTCTGCGGCGTTGCAGGAGAGCCGCCTGAGCCTGCTTGGAGGTTCATGGGTAGTTATTAGGGTTTAGGGTTTAGGGTTTAGGGTTTAGGGTTTAGGGTTTAGGGTTTAGGGTTTAGGGTTTAGGGTAGTTATTACGAGTACCCCAAGGGTCCAAAGGACCCAATAATCAGGTACTTAGGTTTCGGATAGTAGTTCTGTAGG
>CAJNDV010036964.1:0-20956 GCA_905221635.1 Symbiodinium sp. CCMP2456 | reverse complement strand
GCATGGTGTCACGAACGACCTCCTCCCCTTGGGGACGTGGTGGCCTTCATCATGTTTGAGCTATCAAAAAGCAGCTTTTATATCAAGGTCATCCAGAACATCAAGATCATCAGGAGAAATGAAGATCATTTAAAAAGTGCTATTTTTGAGAATCACCTAATGATATGATGACATATTTTAACACATGGTGAATTTCACTGACAATTTAGCATCATGAGCATCATATTTGCATCTGACCGATCAAAACCATTGGAAACCACAGCTTCCACATATTGCTGTAGAAGACCGGGCATGGCGGTTGGGAGGTTCCCATACACAAAAAAAAACATGTCAGCTTAACAAAAAAAGCCCTTAAGTTGAAAGCCCTATATCAACAGCTTCAAACAGCCTAACTATATAATTACCGTATACTGCAGTACGTAGCCATACGAGCATTGCCTATATATATAGGATTGCCATACAGCATTTGTGCCCAGAAGGCTTTGCGATATTCAATTACGTTCAATGTAGTGAATAGAAGAATTTTACACACACCAATAGGATGCTACATGCCTTGTACCACACATCCCACAGCCGAGACCGAGAAAACCATTATTTTAGGCTGTTCTAGGCTTTTGGATTCAGTCTCTCATCATTAAGACTCTGTCGGTTGAAAGTTTAAATTAGGGCTAGGGCAGCCAGGGTTTAGTCTTTCATAAGGGGCTGAGGGTTTTGGGTTCGAGGTAATCCGAGGTTTTGGCATTTAGGGTTGGTGCTTTTGCAGGACTGTGCGCTCAGAGGTTTGCGCTGGATCGATTAGGGTTCAGGACTAATTCGGATTAGGGTTGTATTCTAAACCTAACACAGAACTCTCTCCGGGGCTCCAAGCTTCAGGGCTACACCTTCGACTGCACGTGGGATTTTGCACTTTGGGGCACGGGCTTAATATTGCTGTTAAGTGGTTTCATATGTGGGACCTTGGCTGAAGATTTGGGCTTTGGGTTTGAAGTTCAACTCTTTGGGTTCAGTGTTTTGGACCGACGGGTTTTCGGCAAAGCTTCCTTGGATAGTTTGAAGGATTAATTACTGCAAATAGTAGGATACTAGGTTGCAGCGGCTTTTCCTTGTAATGCAGTTCGGATGAGATCTCAAGGCCACCCAGACAGTGCATTAATGCACCCAGTTAGGCCTAGTAATGGTTCCAGATCCAACTTGGAAAGGGCTTGGGCAACTAGCTTCGGGAAAACCGAAATTCAGAACTCCCTGAATCCTAATTAAGCAGGCACAGTTTTGTGATTCAGCTTCGGTGTTTGGGGTAGTTCAAGGTTTGGGTCTCAATTAGTGTGGGATAAGCATGTAGTTTTGGGATTTCCGCAAGAGCTTCTATACGGGGAGATCTGCATTTCATTAGGCAGATAACATACATGGTCGTTGGTTTGGGCTTTTTGGGTTGTTTCGAAGCAAAGGCTATTTAGTATATACAGTTAGGGTTTAGAGTTTAGGGTTTAGGGTTTAGGGTTTAGGGTATATTAGTCTAATAAGAATAGCCCCCTTTTCACACAAAGCCCAGTTTGCAAGCCTCCGAGCTGATCCCTTCTCGCCACGAGCTCCTAGCTCCGCAAGGCCTTTGGTTAGCAGCTATTTAGGATCCTATTCAGTACACTAAGTAATGTAGGTTTATATGGGTATTACAAACCGTATGTGCTCAATAGCACCACCAGTGCACTAATTTGTACATAAGGTTGATAACTTCAGGAACAAAGTAACTATATAAGGATCAACCGGCCTATCATTCCTAGTACACATAGCACCTAGGAGGAGCTACTAGCAACCGTTCGCCTTCAGAGCTTCGGCCTGCAAGCTTCGCTTGACAACTACAAGGAAACGGTACAAGCAGTTAGTGGACATGGTTCTGTAATCCATTCGGCGCTTCATCTTCATAACAGTCTTGATGTAATCCTCATCCATCCACGTCGTATCCTGGCTGGGGTTGCGCCGGGACAAGCGCTCCATGGCATCGTCAATGGTGTGGTTGAGCATGTGCAGCTTCGGCCTGCACTTAAACAGGTATTCATGGTTGCTGAGCGCCTGCTGGGCCAGCCTGACGTAACTCGTAAGCCACATGTTGCCCACAACATATACTGTAGCAGCCTCATCTTCCGTCAGAAAGGGGCCTGCGTGCTGCAAACAGCTCATGAAAGTATCGGCTGCCCAAAGGTTCATGATTAAGCCATTGTATCGGGGCGGGGGTTTCTGCTGGACCGTCACCACGAGGTACTTAAGGAACACCATAGCATCATGCCCAGACGAATGTAGTTCAGGGCATGAGTCGGACTTCCAACGGATGGTTTCCTTTTTGACCCCAGTCAACGACAGCTGCATTCCATGGGATTGTGCGAAGCTTCGGAGTTCACGAGAAAGACATTTGAAGCGCTTCTCGATGTTCGAACCCAAATAATAATTCTTGTCTCGTATCAAGATCTTAACAGTAGATCCGACGATGTCCCGCAAGCACCCAAGGTTCCACGTATGAAGCAAGTCAGTGGCAACCATCCTCATGGAAAATCCTACCAGCCTTGATAAGGCTGGCGCTGCATTCCACGGATCCATCACGCCCCTCGTCGCTCTCCAGCCAGCACTGCTGGAGACATCCGTGTAAACACGGTGAAAGTTTGCAGTGCGTCCCATGGTAGCCAAACACATATGGCAGACCTTCAGGGATTATTTGACGATATCCAATGTTGAGCCGGGGTTTTAAAGACTAATTATCAACCGATACTGATAAATTCTTTAAAATTGGGGGGTCCTTCCTGCATATGGAGTCTATCGACTTTCCCTTTAAAATTCATCTCACAGTTTGTTGAAGGCTTCAATAGGTCCCACGGTTGCCTCTTCACTTCCAGGATGGCGCACGAGGTTGAAGGCTTGCTTGAGGAATTTTAAGTCCCCTTTCACCGAAACCACAGAGAAGAAGACAGTCTTAGTTCCCACTTAAAGTAGAAATATAGAGGTATTAACCTTGTATGCCCAACAAATTAAAATAAGGCTAAGGACCCCGATCCCCGCGAGAATAAAGCAAAGGCCAAACTAAATATATGTCCTTAATATACTACAAGGGTCTCCGAACTTCTCATCATGCAGCCCTTCGGTTGCAAGTTTGTTGAGGTCGTCAACAACAGTGTCGAACAAGGCTTGAAGCGAATGGTTCACTTTGGCATCATCCACATGGTAGCGCTTGACTGGCAAGGAAAATATAATGTATCTCGAGGCCTTGCCGTTGGTACGGTACTTGCAGAGGTCCGGGGTCCTAGGTCATTTCGGGATTTGTTTAACACACCTAACCCAAGCCCCAATCAGAAATTATTAAGCTAGTTAGGCCACTTAAAAGAATTCGGCTTCAGGGCTTTAAGCTTATATGTACACTTGTCAGGGCACCACGTACTCACCATCCAGGATTTCTTGCGAACTTGACCTTCATCACCCCAAAGAAGAATAGGAACAGTCTTGGACCAGTTCTCAGGCTTGGAGTGCATAGGATGGTTCGGGAAATCTTGTAGAATCGTAGCCCAGTAGGAGGCCAGCTCTTCAAACGGAGCCAGAACTTCCCGAAATCCTTCCCGCAACAAAGCTTTCGCCTGAAATCGACACAGACAACATAAAGGATATTTTTGGGGGTGTGCAGGCCGCTTAGGGTTGTTAATAGGGTTCAGGGTTTAGGCTTAATATTATGGTGCTATTGTGTATATGTTAAAGACAAACATATCAAAGCACTTCCAAGCATACTTAAAAGACCAAAGGGCCACTTGGCTCGGAAGGAGAACAGGCCAACTCTGAACAGAGACCTCCTCATCCCCATCCTCACCCAGAGCCACTACAGGAATCTGTGTATACGAAACCTCCACATCTAAGGCTGCTCCAGAGGATGCCACACGATTGTGAAACTCGGCTTCTCGTAGTGGGCGGGTGTCGTATCCACCCAACAAGTGGGATCCATAAGTATCTCCTGAGTGATTTAGGTTTTCCTCATCATGCACATATACACCCTAGCAAAGAAGTATTAGGCCAGTCTGGTCTTGCAAGCCATCGAAGATTGCGCTTCAAGGGTCCTTCTTTGTAGCTACATCCCGAACTTAACTAGGTTTAGGGTTTAGGGTTTAGGGTTTTAAGGAAGTAATTGATATTAATGCCATATGTAAAGATTGCCTGAATTCTGAAATAATCACATCGAACACTGCATGGAGGAACCCCAAGCCAAGGCTCCCAGATCACAAGCCAAAGTAACATCCATCTGGCCCTCGCAGACGGCTCCAATGATCCTGAGCTCAGTTTCGTTGCTGCAAACACCCCAGCCTTCTAGCCTTAATTCATGTAGACCTACAATATGTTCGGTTCCCATGCTTTTGAGCTGGAGATATATAATCCTCTTACCATTCGGTACTGGAGCCCATCGGAAGTCCTCAATATCTGATCCGACCCAGTAGCTTGCCATCCAAGATTTCATGCCGACCACATGATGAGCTCGAGGAGGTCGCCACTTTACCTGCGAGGGCATTGGGAACTACATGAGATTATCTTTGGTTTGGGATGCATCACAACACTTAAGGGGGTTAGTGCTTGGGTTCGGCTCCAGTTTGGAATCACAGCAATGTCAGAGTGTCAGACATGCCTACACATGCATTCGAAGGGCCATGCTTTTTTGTTGCGCACGGCTGAGCGTCTATGCCACATACTGGTAGCCAGTATGCAGCTGCACTGCACCGCATGGCCCTATACCTAATGTAAATGCCCGGATGGACTCCCCAAATAAATTGCCTGGTCCACGCTTTTAAGTGGATCGAAGCAGGCCCAGTGCGTGAGCACCAGGATTGATCAAAAGACGGCACTGGCAGCAATCCAACACCGAGGTATAGTGCGTGTAGTGGATATAACAGCCAGAACATCTTTGCATCGACGTAGCTAGCTACAGTTTACTAGTGTGCCCCAGCTTTCCAGCACCTTAGAGAAGAATCGGAAGCACCAGCTGGTACGCCAGCTGGTATTCAGCCAGCAACCTAGCCTAGTCACGCTTCTTCAGCTCAAGAACAACAGCCTTCGCCTGGGCCTTGACCAGCTGATTCTCCACCACCTGTGCAGACTACTATTATAGTTCAACCCCGAGGTCACCACAACATTTTAAAAGAAACACAGCCAGCTAGTGGCCTCTTCGTGGATAGCCCGACACACAGGATCCATCGCCGATGAGCTCTTCTTGCCCTTGAGCCTCTGGCATCAAATATTGAGGCTTATGTTTATAAGGTGCTCGTGGCTGATTGGGGTTGGCAACGACTAAGTGTAGGACTCTTCAGCATGCTGCATCAACTGTTGCTGATGGTCTGCTAGCAGAGTCTTCAGCTCGGACTCATCGGGGAGGTCCATGAGGAGGCATGTCAGGTTGCCAATCTCCCGGCGCACTTCATTGCCTGAAAGCTACCCATTACATAGGTGTACATATTATTTGGGATTTGCAACCATAGGATATATCTATATAACAAATGTTATTTAACAGCCTAAGGTCTATAAGGTTAGGGGGTTTATCTAGGTGCTATCTTGATAGTCTAATAATGCAGCCCACACTACTCCAGCGAGTGTGCTTCTCACTGTCGTTTTTGAAGCATTCCTCGATTAAGGGTCGCCGTTTGTTGCCGGCATTCCCATTCCCCGACGACTTGTTGGTTTTTGTAGTTCTGGTGGACGGGGCATGCGACGGCGCTCCACCAGATGCAGCCGCAGCCGCAGCAGCAGCAGCAGCTCCTGTCCACACATGGTAGTCCGAATTAAGGCTCCATAGTTTTGTGTTGGCGGGTTCAACTCCAAGCAGGTTGCTTGCACTGCAGGCTTTATGTCATAGTTAAAAGCTACTGGGGTTTAGGGCCAAGTTTAGGGGTTTAGGCTTTATTTGGATTGTTTGAAGACAGAAAAGATCAATCAGTAAAAGTTCTAAGGTTCGGCCTGCGTTGACAGAGGCTGCTAGGTCCGTATTGTACTTGTCAAAGGCACGCAACACATCCATGTTCAGCCCCGACCCCGATGCAGTAGGCGTCGTCTTGCTCGGGCCGTTGAAGCCAGAGTTGACGGGATCGCTCCCCAAAATTCCATCAACCACCGCACCCGAGGCCTCCATGTTCACGGACATGCGCTGCGACAACTCCACATCGACTTCATCAGCCGCCTCGACTACATGGGTCACCCAGAAGCCTGTCTCGGCCAATACCCCTGGGGCGTCGGGGTCACTGACCCCACCACCCTTGGCAATAATGGCCCCTCTTTCTGCCTAACTGTCATTCATAATAATGATGAGGGAGTTACAAAGTAGTTGGGGTATACACAATAAGAATTGCATATTGATGTCAGCACTGGGGCTTGCTGAACCGGTAGGGCGGCTCCGTCATGTCTTTCACCGGAACAAGTCGTTTCACTGTCCTGGCTTTGGATCGCGAGGTCCTTGATGCCTGGATGGAGGCCTCTGTGGCAGCAACGTTGCCACCCGTCTGCACCCAGCGTTTCAAGAGCTCTTGGCGATCCTGGTGCCATCGATCATCTAGCTTCATAACTTATTTGGTTTCATGCAGAACATGAACAATAATGCGCGCAGCTAGTGCATTAAGTGAAGCCTGGGTAAATCATGCACACATATTAACAGAACCTACAGTCTCATACAAAAATACATGTATATATATGTATATATGTATATATATATACATATATATATATATATACCATTTAAATGAACGATTATGTAGGGATTGAGACATGCATATATGTGTATATATATATATATCGACACATGTAGTCACATGCACATGTGTATGTATGTATGTATGTATGTATGTATGTATGTATGTATGTATATATATATATATAGGTTGTGTTGGGGAGATATTTGCATGTCAAGGCACCATATCTCCGACTTATGTCGGGAGTTCTTCAATCATGATGCATATAGTCTTCAAGACTATATGTGGCCATGCACCCAGACCTGCCTAACACAGATTCGAGCTGCATGTGCATACAAGTATGTGTGTCACTATCTGCACATGATGTCATTTGTGCATTGATGTGGTGTGCTTGATTATCTTTTGTGTATATAGCTGTCGACAGCTAGCACATACTACAACATGACTCCTAGCACATGCATTGGTTTATCTAGCAATACATGAATGCCTGCTGAAGCTTACAAGCTTCTGTAGCTTGGTTTGAAGATTCTTGGGTTTAAAGGAGTTACATACACCGTTTGCCACATATTTGCAATACCAGTAATTCCCTTTATGCCCATATCGCCAAGCAAACCTATATAATATTGGTCGGCCCTTAGCCAGCTAACTATAAAGTAACTATACCAGTTGCTTAGGCATTTATTGGTTTGCAAGTTGTGGGCAATTAAGATTGTTGTTCTTGCAGGGGCACAAGGAATTGTAGGATCACTCCACGACAGAGTTTAGTATAAGAAGCTAAACAGGGATACAGAAAGGGCATGGATTGATGGTGCAAAACCTATTTGGGAGGCCATCCAGTGTGATGCAAGCGATCATGTCGAGAACATAATAAAAAAGTAAGAGCCAGAGAGATAGATAGATATGTATATAGATAGATAGATAAAGCAAGAGAGAGAGATAGAGAGAGAGAGAGAGCACATGCATGGGCCAAAAAACAACACATTAAGTATTGGTGTGATCTGGAGAGTGGTGACTAGCTTGAAAGCCGGCCTTAAGCGTGCCCTCGGCCAGCGTTGACATGTTCGGACACTTCGTGGCCAACGTGCCAGTCTTCATCAACCGGTCCTTATCTAGAAGGCCACAGCCCAATTACCACAAAACTGACAAAACCTAAAGAGCTACAGTGAGACCCCAACAGCCAAAAGCCAAAATCACAGACAAAGGCACCAGAACCATGTACTCACGCTTGTGGGTGCGGCTGTTGATGATCTCCTCCTGGGGCGGCTCCGTTGCTCTTGCAGTTGCTTTGGGGTCTGTCGGCACCGACGCCGGACTGGATGGGACGGACTGCGTTGCAAAGATGCGCTCCGAGGACGGCTGGCTGTCACCGACAGCACGGCGGGCCTTGACCTCCTCCACAATCTTCGTCTTGTCCGGCTTCCCCATAGACCTCGCAGCCACTGGCGGGGGCTCGAGAGCAGCCAACTCGTCCTCGAGTGCATCCTCCAGCTCATCATGGGGCTCTGTAGCCTCACCCTCGGAGCCACCCGAGGCTTCAGCATCGTCCCCGCCGGCATCGTCGGTGCACATGGACCGACCATCCATATCCTCATCCTCGGGCTCCGGCGCAGCTGGAGCAGGAACCTCCACGCGTGGGGGGCCCATGTCAGAGACCTCGGCCTTGGGCTCTGCAGGCACATCCTGCCCGCTTGCATGCAACTGCTTCACCAATGTAGCCTGGTACAGCTGCATCTGTTCGATCATTTTCTGAAGCTTCGCACATTCCACCGCAGAGGAGGAGGAGGAGCCAGTCTGTGACACAGACCCACCCAGCCTCGGCAAAAAAAACACACAAAGGTATGTATAGTGTGACCGATGCATCGCACACACACATACACTTGCACATATGCATGATGCATATTATATCAAGCTGCCCTGCAAGAATTTGGGAAGCATTCTCCATGACCACAGTCTCAGCTGTATCAACACCTCGTTGCTTGCTCAGCTGCTGGTCAGCCACATGCAAAGTTCCACAGGACCTGAGCGGAAAAAAAACAGAAAGATCAGAGATGTGTATGTGCACATGCATGCATACAAACCCATGCATGATAAAGTTGTGACAAGCAAGCTGCCATCCCCGACGAACCGCAACCGGAGGGAGTGGATTGCTGTCCACTGGTAGACTTTCACCCAAGTCGGTCGTGGCACGGAGACGCAAAAGCCTGGGTGACATGTCCTCGTCATGATCCGGGACGGTGTCACTCACAGCATCCCCTTTCGCATCTGATTTCTTGGACACTTTGTACTTGTCCCAGAAAGCCTTGAGCTGGGGGCTGGGCTCGACAGACTCACCGTCTTCAAGAGCTGCAGGCTTCTCAGTGGCTACTAGTGCAACATGCGGAGAGGCCAGCTTGCAGGGATGTTTGGCCTTGCTTGTGACCTCCTCCTTGCATGCAGTGTCCTTGACCTTGCTTGTGGCCTTGTTTGCGGTGTCCTTCTTGCTTGTGGGCATGACCTTGTTTGCGGCGTCCTTGACCTTGCTTGCGGGCATGGCCTTGTTTGTGGTGTCCTCGACCTTGCTTGGGGCACTGACCTCGTTTGCGGTAGCCTTGCCCTCGCTTGCGACTGCCTCGGCTCCACTGACGGTGGCCTTGCGCTTCGACTTGGCCTTGCTCCCTGCACTACCGATGCCACGAACATCACACTCGCCCTCCTCAGCCTCAGCAGGCACCGAAGGCACAGCAGCGCTCTTGACCTTCTTGGTCTTGGCAGGTTTGGGCTCAGGTGCACCGTCCTCAGCCACATCGGCAGCAAGGAACTGCTTTGTTTCTTCGCGAAGACGCATAGCAACGCCAACAGCCTCTTTGAAGGAAATCTCCTCATCCTTCATGAGCTGCCCTATGGTGATGTCGCCACCTATCAGGAGCGGTGTATCCATTCGGAAAGACCCAGACGAGCTGGCCGTCGTTGAGGCTTCCGAAGCTTCACCATCGGCCTCAGCAACTTTCTTAGATCCCGCACACTTGGCCACCTTGGTTGGAGGCTCACGAGCACCCTTGGTCTTGGCCATGCTTCGCCCTGCTCCACAGCGGCAGAGAAAACTCCCAGAACTCACTCGACAGGCTGTCAAGTCCTTGAGTACATGAAAAAAAGAAATGCATGTCACAGAAGCACACATCGTATTTGGAACTCTTTACCTCGAGAGAATGACGAGAGCAATTAAGTGTACCTCGTTCATCACTAGTATCGACATCACATAAGCCCGTATTGTATAAATGTTCCTAGGGAACAAAGTCATTGCTGCTCCCAAATCTAGCCATTTAGGCAGGTAGCGAGTTATTATCACGGGTTGGGATATGGATGCAACCGTCCTAGGTAATATGTAGACTTATAATAATTCAGCAAATCCAAAGAGCTAGCTGGGTGCCATATAGTACAGATATAACAGGTATCATTGTCAACACATGTGGGAAGAAACTCTTACAACAGCCAAATTCATAATATCCTTGGGGACATTCAAAGGCTGACAGACATCATAGCTTTCAAGGGTAAAAGTCTAGCTAAGGTAGCATATAACCTGAAAGTGCCAGTGGTTGCCCTAATTTGTTCTGACCACTAGATTTGGCATTTATGCCAGCCGCAGCAGCAAAACAGCAGAAACAGTTGAGATGGAACTTAGTGTAGTCTGTAAAGTAGATTCACGCGGATCCCGCTGGATCCCGGTCATTTCACGCTGGATCCCGGCCTTTTCACGCGACTTTGTCCGATGCTGATCCTGACGAATTATGCTAGTCTGAAACCACCTGGAAGGAAAACGACTTAATTCTTGTACAACACTATTTTTAGTCTACAAATCGATATACCCACTGCTGTTGCACAAACACCCGGCTAGTTCCTGTCTAGCTATTGCATTGGACTTTCGACAGAGTCCCTGGCATTCCTCCGACTAGGCTGCCCGGGATCTCTTCACTAGCTGTGCTGGCGTGTCATCGCCACAGGTTCTCTTCAGCATCGCCAGTCGGCCGGGGCTCACACCCCAGAAGAACCTCGGCGAAAGAGGGCTCAAACTATTTTACAGCTCGAACTTGGCGTGGGTCGGGATATGAGTTCAAGCGGCCTGGCACAGGGGATTCACACAAAAGCATGACCAACACAGGATTACCCATGGATTTTGGGCTAAGTAAGCAAGCACAGAGCTTGCACGGTTTCCCAGGGCATCGTAGCTATTTCTGCTTCGGATCATGCACATGGGGAAACCAAATGGCCTAGTTCCATTGTATGAACTTAAGAGTATCAAACCATTGTTTCCAGAAAACAACGTCTGTAGATGTTCCTACACAGTGGTTTCTGTTCTGGGGGGGATGCTGCGTGGGAATCGTGTCTCAGTTGACTCAGATCGGTCCGAACTAGCTTTGAGGGCTTCTTGGCTCATTAGGAGGGCAGGCTGGTTCCAAAGCTTTTTTTCCATAGACTTACCCTTGCAAGCTCCTGTGCTGCTGTAGAACTCAAACCAACAGCCACAGCACCCTAAAACACCCTGAGCCTCCTACACAATACCACCCTTCAAAGTGCAGCAGAAGTTTGGTGTAGATGGACTTACGCAATTTAAGGGGATTCGTATATAGGGTTTGCTGCAGGGTTGACTATCGTGGGCTTAGAGGCAGGATGCCGTATACCAAGCTTGCTTAATTAATCTTCTATTGACTAAACAAACAAACTGGATAGCTAATAAAGACGATATGTTCAACAACCTGACCCGAGAACACGTTTCCAGGTACACTGCCACTGCATACTGGATGGGGGCCACTATCGTGACAAGCTGGTGTGAGTTGTCGGGCCTTGGCTTGCACTAGACTTAAGGCTGGGATAAGGCATCTTGTGCACAGGGTTCTTGGAGTATGTGTAGCCTACGCACTAAATCAATGTCGTCTCGAAACCACAAACACTTCTATATGGATCATCAAGAAACATGGCAGTCACAACCAGCTCTGTTGGGCAAATTTAGGGCCTAGGTGGTTACCCTCACAGAGGATTCGGATACTGAGGAAGTCTAGCTCACCTATCGACATAGCCCACAAACAAAGTGCAGTCCATACTTCGACCCAGAGGGAGTGCAGAACCCATCGTATATAAACAACCCGAGAGCTAGTCCAACGAGCATATACCTTATGGTTTTAGGTTTGAAGTTCCCGGTATATAGCAAGTAATTGGATACACAAACAATAAATGTATCATAACCTGACCTAGCAAACCTTTTAGTATATTAACCTGCAGACACCAGCCCCTAAAACAAATACCTTGGCGAAACAGTTGCTTAAGTATCTCCATTATTGTAGAATCAATCCGCAGTCCTGCGGGTTCCACTGCAGCAGGCAGAGGCAGTAAGTTGCCCGGATGGGCACATGCTGCGACTTTTCGGGCTTCATGGGTTAAGGGCTGGTTTTGAGAGGAAGATTTCAATCTAAGTATCGGATTGGGATCTCAGAGTGGGCATGCTACTGTAGTTCGGAGTGGGGTGCATTCGACGGTTGCTACCTCGGCTTCTGTTGAATCCAGGATTACAGGGGACTGGCACATGTGCTATAAAGATTTGGGTTTCTTTAGATAGGCCTCTGCAGCCTTAAATGCTATGTGTTGGGTTGTCTTGGACTCTGAATACAAACCTTTTGCAATTAGTCTTAATCATCCCATACAGGAACAACTGCCATAATTAATGGGTTCGGTTCTGTTTTGGTTGGAATGCTTGGGGAAATCTTAAGCTCCTGTTGTAGCTTCGCAAAAGTAAGCCTTGCGTTGAAGTTGTGGAGTTCGAGTTCACCTTCACTATTATGCACGACTTCCTACATCTTGGAATCGAAGAGGTTCCGAGGCCATTGCAAAAGTACTATTACAAGTAGATGTCCCCTTAACTCGGATATCAGCATATTGGAGCTTAGGGCACAAAGCTCCTTCCCCGAAAGAATGGAGAACCTTAAAACCAACTTCTGTAGTCAGTGTTATAATATGGAATTACCATCCACGCCGCACACGCGGAACCCAGAGCACTTGTATTAGACATGTGATATCACACAAGCCCCCGTAGAACTACATCAGAAAGAAGCTCCCATGAACTGCAGCTTGAAGCCACATGTACGTGATCCCAAGCCCCTCTTTCTCCATGCTTCTTAGCCTAGCTAAGCCTGTGTTTTGACTATTATACCAGAACCTTGTCCTGCTGGACACGCGCAAATCAGCCCTGTCTCTTCTCAACAGAAATAAAAGCCTTCAGCTCGCATTGCTACAGAAGCCTACCTATATGTTTAGGGTCGTAAATTAACCAAGCCAGGCACAATGCAGACCAAGCGACTTTCGAAGCCGCTCCACGATGTCGTCCTTAAGTAGCAGTAGTCTAGCAGTTGCGGCCGAGGTTATCAATATGTGCACCATGGAAGAGCACCTCGATGCGATCACTGCGTGGCTTAACATCGCATCAGCAGCACCAAGGACAGTGCTGTGGAAACTTTCCATGTCACTCTTAAGACTATGTCCATATCCCGCTTAATTGCTCATTCCCCCCAGGCAGAACTACAGCATCCCATTGAAGAAAAGAGCCCCACACTGTAAATATGTCGCAATCGAGAAACCCACTGGCCCGGAGCGTTCAGGTGCTTGCAGAACACGAGGTAGCAGATGAGCGACGGTAGCTGGGCCTGCCGGATGTAGCAAAGTGTGGGACATTCAAGACATGGGGCTTTTCTGGTTGCCGAGTACACTACAGGGGAAGCCACGCATGATTTTAGACATATATGGGTGCACTAGAATGACGACTTCACTGCAGCACAGATTTCCACTAAGCCACCTCCTTTGCCAAATCCCCAAAACTGTCCATGTCCAGGGTGGCAGGGAGGAGGTTCTTCACAAGCTCATAGTCGCTTTGGCCCCAATCCAACTCACGAGCCATCTTGGGTCCAGGGAGGTTCGCCTCAATTGTCCTTTTTGGACTAGTCGTTGACCAAGGATTGCAGGACAGAGTAGGATTCACACAGCTGGGCTTGCTGCTTGCATGGTGAGTTGCTGCATCACCACTGTACCGAAAAAGCTCGGCAATCTTTTCACCAAACTTGGCAGTGTACTTCCTGAGATTTTCGAGCATGACATGTTCAAAGCCGATTGAAACCTTAGGAATCAACATCAGATAGAATTAACAATGTGTTGGCATACACTTCTACAGCTAGGACACGCAGAATCTGGCAGCAACAATGACTTGCCAGTGTAGCGGATCTTGCCAACTTTCGGATCGTAGTAGTGATGTGCAAGCTTCGACAGATTCATAGCTTGGCGATCGGCCGTCGAGAGGAAGCCGCCTTCCCGAACAATGCCCTCGATGAAATCGCGATCATTACTCCAGGCCACGTGGCGTTTTGCAGAGCCCTGACCGTAGTTCGCCATGTACCAGTAGCCCTTGAACACCTAGGCGAGCAGAGTTGCTTCACAGCATTTCTCGTAAGTTTCGCAGCACAAACTTAATCTTCAGATCATTCGGCTTTTGGGTACAAGTTGCCCTGACACGGTCCAGAAGCCACTGAAAGCATGGCATGTCAGGCAGAAAAGATCCAGCCGGCTGTTCCAACAGCCAACGGCATCCCTTCATTGACACCACCAGAAGTAGGAGTACAACTCTCGCAGCCAGCAAATTGCCATGTCCGACAAAGTTGTACCCAGCATTACCCAGCGGTTTGATGATGCACCGTCCTGACGTAGCCCGGGACCTGTGCAGTAGAAGGAATGCTCAATGTTTCTATGCAGCACTTCACTCACCCTTGCCACCCACACACTTGCAAGACTAGCCACATACCACTGAAGCTGTTGCAACATAGCCCAACAATGCAGACACCGCCGCGCTTCAGCCGACGAACTTCATTAAGAGCAGCAGCAAAGCCACCATCAGTGGTCATATCAAGCGCAATGGGATTATGTTTGATGTCCAAGGCCACACCAACATTGCCATCCTAGCTTCAACAGTCACTGCAGTACAAGGCAGAGCAAGCTACAGCACTACATACACAGACTGTAGCACACATAGGCGAGGCTCATCACGCAAGGCTCCACTGACGTGCCCCATGCCGGCAAACAGCTCCACAAAGTCATTGTCCTGCAGAAGGATAAGCATTCTGTGCATTATCAACCTGTACAGTTGAAGCTCCGAGTATCCATAAACGAGTCTCCGGGTGGATGTTAGTCTACATACCCATGTCTATTCTAATTATACAGTCATTTAAAGGCTAACAGCACAGAACACAAAGCCCTCCCAAGCCTCCCTTTGGCGAATGTCAGAGTTGAAGGCCAGCAGGAGACTGGCTAAACATAGCCCCACAGGTGCTCCCCATTGCAAGAGCTCAGCTACAACCATGTGTCCAAAACTAAAAAACTAAAAAACTAACTGGCGACACCTGGAACTCTAGAGCAGCAACAAACATGCAAGCATCTCCAAAACCCACATGTCAGCATGGTTGCACACACGTGTACCAGACAGGCACAATTGAAAAAAGAGGTCTGCTCGATATGTTTCATGCTCGCGAGAAATGGAGTTGCACACGTAGCACCGTTCGATGCATGACCATAGATGCTTGCCAATTCTTCGGCTCTGTACAGCAAATTAAGAGCTTGGTGTCATGGGACATGCCACACTCATACATCCAGCGCTAAGCAGGCCAAGTACATCATGTAAAGCTTTCCGAGCACAAGCTCAGTCGAACCTTCGGCGACTGAGCTCCGAGGGCGAGAGATTGCTCAATAATGCCCTCCGTTCATCACTGTAATTCCAAGCTTGCTGAGCTTCCCAGTAATTCAGGAAGCCATCCATCATGCATTCACGAACGTACTCCTTCTTCCTCTTCCGAAACTCACCCGGCACATAACAATTCCCATGGGGAGCAGCAACCTCCACCCGGACCTTCGGGGCAGATTTAGCCTTGACTTTCGCCTTGGCCTTGGCCTTAGGTTTCTGTTGATCATCATTCGTCTCACTCCCATCCGGCTCAGGAGTCTCATCTTCCTCACCCGCGCTCTCGTACTCTTGCCCTTTCCACCTGAACATGTGGAGCTCACATAGCCCAAAGTGCACAATACCAAACAGCGACGACATCAACCAACTATGTAACCTTGCTGTAGATCTCCCTGCACACCGGCATTCATTTTAGGTTCATGTTCCCTAGTTTTTGCAAAGCCAAGCGACTGCATGCTCGGCAGGAAAGGCTTGACCGGGGCGGCCTTGGACATATCCTCGATGCTGCTCAGCACCTTATTTGTTCTGCATTCAGGATTTACTTTATTTAGAGGCCATGTACTGCATACACATATCGGGAAACATCACATCAACGAATATATGTTTCACAACAAAGCACCGACGGAGGAACCACGAAGTTGTTTTGCATCTGGTCCGGGGTCTTGTGCAACTTCTGCTGCTTCAGCTTTAAGAAGATTTCATTGAGCTTGGCAGTTGTCGTTGCAGCCGGTGTCGCACTGTCACTAGCACTCACTGCAGTAGAAACTTCCGAGAGTGTGTCTTGCTTTGCAGCGGGCGCCACCGAGGCGGATGCAGACAAGGAAAGCTTGCGATACTTCAGCACGAGGCTCCTCAGCTGCTAAATAAACCTTTCCGACAAGAGCATGGGGATTTAGCATACAACTGTATACGATGCTGAACAAGTATCTCAACACGACTGCTCGCTGAAGTAGCCGACGTCGTAGCCGGTGAGCACGGGGAGCTGACAGCCTTATGACTGTATGGTTTTGTTCTACTTGAAGCTATCTGTAATAACATTCAGGACATGTGTGCTGGCTGGCAACTTCAGCCGATCTCACATCAGCCTCGCATTCACCCAAAGCCTCCAAGGCCCCGAGCTCCCCGTCGGACCCCGAAAGATCGTCGTCTTCCACGTCAGAGTCTTCATCTCCAGACTCGGCATCCTGCATTACAAAAGCAATGCATCTTAGAGCCACAATTTGTTTGTGTGCTGCAAATCCTGCTTGGGAAGGAAGTCACTCAACTCTTGCTTGAGCTCTGCTATGGCTTTGTTGCGGGAAGTTCGAGCACGTTGCGCCAGGCGCTTGAACTTCGTTGCCTCGGCTGCTATGTGAGTGAGCCACATCTTCAGTCAGGACAAAACCGGCCCCGAGTAAACCCCCTTAAGCCTTAAGATCCCAAACATTCATAAAAAGCCTTGGGACCCTCAATATTCAGAGTAGTGCAATCTAGTTTCCAATTTCCTGATAGCATTGCCGGCCTTCAATGCCCAGTCTTGAATGCTGGGGGCATTTACACTGATGCCTCGTGGAACCAACTTCCTCCGGTGGTACCAGCACCGAAGTGCATCTGCTATCAGATGCGCAGAGTAGCGCTTCCGGCCCCTTTTGCTGCCACGCAGCACAGCAGCGATCACCTGATGTGCAAAATTTAAGAGGCGGTTTCCATTATGGCCAGGGTGCTATAATATAGCTCTTACGAGGACTTCTGGATGTTGGATAAACGATAATCCCACCAACTAGTTCGGGGTATTGCTTGTGGTATTGAGAAAGTAACTGGGGCTTACCATTGTTTGGTACGCACTGTGGGTCTTGTACTGGGTGCAGCTTATGCAGTTTTTGTCTCATGCTCCAGCCCTCCACACACCAGTCAAGGTTCCAAAAGGTTCATATTGGTTGTACTGGAAGGCACTCAGAAACACAGATAAAGATGGATAGGTAAATAAATCTACATATGGTGGATATGTAAACTGCGCAATATATCAAGATCTGTGTAAGCCCAGAATCAACCAAAGTCTTTAAATCACAAGCAAGTTGGGCCTCCTCCAATAACCGTCGGCTAAAGTTGCAAGGGGCATTATAGACAAAGTCCTTGGGTCTGTATGTGGTTCTGTAATTCTCCAAGCAACTCTGAAACCTTGAACTATAATGGGATGGGCTTCAGGTGATGGGGCTCATATGGCTCAGGATGAAAAGGAGCTTGGCTCGCTTGTTGCAGGAAAGGTTGGGCTCATCCGAAACGCTGAACAAGGCTATTGCGAGTCCATCCAAGGGCGTTGTCATATTGCTGAGAAGACACTCCACAGGAGGATCGAACGAGACACATTATTGGGGGTCGATAATACTGTTTTGGTTCAGATTAGCGATTTTCGAAATAAGGCTTATATCGAAGTATATGGCTACATATATACGTCTATACATACATATATGTATATAGAGTCATTATTGTTATTGTTGTTATGTATATATTTATTCATTTTATGTGCAACCTCACATTAAAGCCGCTGGAACTCGGCTCCCATGTAGAGGTTCCAGGGTTGACCTGCAATCTAAGTGGCACCAGTATATGGGCTTGTGTGGCCGGGTGCGACATGAAACAAGTTAATTAGAGCTACACAACTAGCATTTCTGAGCACACACGCACACACACACACACACACCTGACATATATATATATATATATATATATATATGCATGTATGTAACTCTACCTCTCTGTACTTATTTATATAATCATAACTATAATCTGTATTTGTGTATATAATTAAACATTTCGTCTCTATAACTATCGCTCTGTATGTATATATATATATATATATCTACTCCATCTCTATCTCTATCTCTATCTATATCTATATCTTTATCGATATCTATATGTATATCTATATCTATCTATATATATATATATAATCTATATATCTATATCTATATCAGTATCTGTATCTATATCTATATATATATATATATATATTCTATATATATGTATTTTAGAATATATATATATATATATACACATGCGTCTTCATATATACCGCATAAACAAACTTAATAATTATGCCAGATAATTAGTTGACCCTTATTTTTTATGAATATATATATATATATACATATATATATATATATATATGTGTGTATATATGTATATGTATATGTATATATCTATAAATAAATAAATAAATATATATATATATATGCCTATATACGTGATTTATGTATACTATTTTAAAATACTTCTATACCTAAGTATATTCTCTCCGGGAAGGTCGAGTGTTTCGGACTTCATGCGTGCGATATACATTTGGGCCTTAAGCCGAATTGAACCATCTGAAAATTCTTTAAGAAAATATTTCTCTCTCACTCTCGTTGATTCACTCTGTCATTCTACATGTTCCTCACTCTCTTCTTCCCCAGAAAAACCTAGCTAGCCCTTAAAGAGTCACAAACCATTGTTCAAATCGCACAGTATCCTTTTACCTCACCGATCCCCATCGCTTTATCCCTCCATCCTAAACTCTCGAACCATGACTCTCTCCCCCATGTCTCGATTTATCTTCCCTTTCTCTCTCCCTTTCTGTCACTCCATCTCCCCCTCCCACATATGTGTGCTGATTCCCTGAGTAAAGCTTGCAAGCAAGTTGCTCGTGGGTTCAACTCCACGTCTTTCCGGCTTACTTGACGTTTCTCTTTCATGAGCTGGCCAGAGCGATCCAGAAGGAGGTTGAAGCCGACCTAGGCCAGCCACAGTCAGACTACATTCCCCGCACATGCACACATACTGATTTCTCAAACTACACACGTACATATGCATGTGCACAGACAAAGGCATGTTCCCCCACACATATTTCAAAGTTTCATTGGGCATGTATGAACAGCTTTGCAACAAAGTGGCATTCTGAAGCGAAGCTTCACCCTCGAACTCAGAGGCTATAGAAGCTGCCTCCTCCGAAACCACTGGGGCTGGGTTCGGATCCTTGTCGCTCAAGTCCTTCTTCTTCATGCTGCACATGGCACAATGCAAGCTCAGAGATGCGTGCCCGAAACTTTGCTTAGGCCCCAAGGATGCACAGCAGCATTAGTGTCAAACAGTCTGTCAGACATGTGGCCTCACAGCTTAAGTGCTGCCAGATCAAAAAATTATTTGCAACATCTCATATTACACATGTGTGCATCTTTCCTGCAATGCTGTGTAGGTGCACACAGACAGAGTTCGTAGCAACTGGAAGCAAGGGAGGGCGCACCGGATCTTGCAGAGTTGAACACGTTCTTGAGCTTGCTCTTGTAGCCAGCCTGCATCAAAGAAACAGAGCCCACAGATTACTTGAATATTTCTTCTGGCACAGCTTTCGTAATTGAACTGTGAATACATATATGTCACACATGCTCGAGTGCATATTGTCTAAGATCAAGTCAGATGCCAAACCACAGACATGCCCGCACATGAACGCAGACACACTGCAGATGCAAATGACATGGCACTTGCAGGCCTCAGACATCGGATATCACCCAGTGGCGAGCGCACATGGCTCGCTTCATCTTCATTGGCACCTAATTTTTAAACCAGGCTCCGCACCTGAGATTTTTTAGCACAAGTGGTCCCCATTGGAAGGACCTGGAATCATCGGGCAAACTGGGGGCATAATTCTAAAACAATATTTAGCCATATATGTACCTGTCGAGATATTCACAAGAACAGACACACTCTATATATACAGGTATACTTTAACTTACACATTGCACCTATATATAAAGGACTTTATGATCAAGCAAGTGCTGCATGCTTACAGAGATATCCATGCACACACAAGCTGTAAAGCTAGCTCTATCACTGTAAAACTTACCTTATATACACAACGATGAAGTTTGCATGGCCGACATAACACTCCACATCCTCGGTATGCAAGCATCCACACCAGCTCGACCAGCTTCAACACTGCAGATCGATGGCCACATTTGCTTGCAAACCTACATTTTAGCATATGACTTGCGTAGACAGGCAGTCTGGATATCACAGCTTGCGCCGAACGATATGAGCTTCAATCCCCTGCACAGCTCTGCGCACATCAACTTCAATGCTTATCCTGGCTGGAATTCTTGAAGCTGTGCTAGCCTATTTCAGTCAGTATAGTATTACGAACAGACTTTCAGGCTGCAGGCGTTTGGAATCTCTTAGTCATATGAGCATCAGAAACACCACAAAAATATCATATATATTATTGACCTCATATTTTCAACATTTCACAACCCTTATCAGTTCTTTTCACATACGAAAAAAACAAAAAGCCCTCATTTTCAGGGTCATTTGACATGATCCACATCTTTGTGGCTTTTTGTTTTGGTGCATAGCCCTCTTCTTTCAAGGTCATCTAGTCTCCAAGGCCAGGTCGAAGCCAGCTCCCTCGCTCCACGCGGCGGCCTCCTGCCTGTTAAGCAGCCGACCGACCACTTCCTCCCTTGTGAGGGACGCATCGACCGACAGCAAGCGATGGCCAGCCGGTCATCCT
>CAJNDV010036963.1:79716-100858 GCA_905221635.1 Symbiodinium sp. CCMP2456 | reverse complement strand
CTACTGCTACTGCTACTACTACTCTTATTCCTACTCCTGCTCCGGTGACGAAGACGACTACTACTTCCACTACTTCTACTACTACTATTGCTACTACTACTACTACTACTACTACTACTACTACTAGTACTAGTATGACTTCACTAGCAAAGTCTTTGCAGTGGCATACAATGTTTTTCTAGAAGCAGCCCTCACCAACTGTGCAATTCAACTCCTATGCCTCGTGCACTGCGGACGTCAAATCTTTTTCGGATGATCGGTTTGGGCGCAGAAGTAGTAGTGTTCACCCTTCGTGCTGAGCAACGGCATGACAGTTGCGTGTGATCGGAGTCACATCCTTTCAGGATGCCGGCGGCTATTCCTTCAAGTCTGCCGCTGGGCATCACTTCAGGGCTTTGTGCCCTAGGTTTCGCAAAAGGTCTCAGCACTGCCTGACAACGGTGTGGGTTGTGTTAACATGCCCCACGTTCGATCAGTTGCTGCAGGATATTTGGAGTATGGGCGTCGTGCTGTACGAGCTGTACACATTGAGAAGCCCTTTCGCCGGCCCTGGCTTGAACTACTACATGCTTGGGCTGAAGACACCCGGACCGTTTCAGAGATGCATGTGGTTCGTGGACATGGGTGTGTATCATCACAGTGTGAGCTTGTTTGTCCGATACTTCGGTTCAGAGTTTGCGGAACATTTGAAGAGTTCCTGTTTTAGCAAGAATCGAGATACCCCAGGGGTGCCAAGTCCTGTGGCCTGTGCCACGATGTTGTAACGAAGTTTTGATGTGTTGCCTGAGAGTCCGATGCTTGTGCCATGTACCCCCCAACGATTCAGAGCTTATCGGCCATCAGAAAGAACAGATGGAAAAACCACATCGCAGCCTGAAGCAATATACCTAGAAGCTCGGGCGGCCAAGCTCCTAATTGATCCAGCTCTGACACTTCGGCAGGCCTCAGCATGTTGACGAAGTCTGTCTGTGATGCCTGTAGTTCTTAGGAGCCGTCTGGGTTCTCACGTATCTTGCTGCTCGGGCGTTTTGTCAGCCTCTCCAAACTTTTCTTTTGACTTGTTGGAAAGGAGCCGTTACTTTGTACCTCCACTTGCGAGCGAGGCTGTTGTGTTTTGAGTTGCGCCATCCCATCAATTCACGACTCCGCAGCCGTTCCGGCTTTTGGCTTAGCATGGCCCTGCGGCCGAGTCCGTAAGTTTGTCTACTTGATCCACATGATACAGCTCATGACAGCTGGGAGCTTGCTGCTCCTTGAGTGGCTGTCGATCGCTCATGCCTTCGCATTCCAGGACTGCTGTTGTCGCCCTCGGCTGTTGTAGGATGCAAGGTTGCGTGGTATCGGAGCAGAGACTTCGCAGTACGTCAGAATTGTGTATGTGGCTCTTCGGGCAGTCGTTGTCTTTCACCACATCGGGGTCATGGCGAAAACGCTCAGACGTTGGAGCTTGTTTGCCTTTGGAGGAGGTGTCGGTGGATGCCAACGGCGATGTTCGAGACCTGCCGCTTGCTTCACCCAGCCCTGCTTACCACTGCGCCTGTCAACGGTTGGGGTGACGAAGGCTGCGGACCGTCACGAGTCTAAGGTCTGCCTCAGCGACGAGCAACTTGCAGACACATTCGCTGCAAGCAGCGGGGATTGGAGTCAAACCTGCTTTCGGCCAACTTTGGTCGGCCTTCCAAGTCATGGCACTTCCAGCAGAAAGTGGGTGTACAATTTCATTTCACAATGGCCGCCAGCTGTTCTCTTTTGCGTCGTTCTTGTCAAAATTTCCGTTCCCTTCCACCCTCTAAGCCCACTGCTAAACTTGTCGAGCACGTTGGGCTCGAAGTTATCAAAACTCTATAACAAATACTAGCACTTTTTACATTGTGAGGGTATGCGCTTATCTTTCGTCCTTTCTGGCGGACTCTGCAAATCCAGGCCAAAAAGAGACAAGTAAGGCCAACATTCCTGACTTGTGTCCCCAGGCCCCAAGCCATCTCCCTTGATTACCCGAACCCAAAATCCTGCTGCGCAGGCTCGTCCTGCAGGTCCGCTTTCCGAACCCACACCCTTGGCCCAAGCTCTTGAGCGCTAAACGCCTATGGGAGGCCCTGACCCGACATGACATCAGCCCCTACCGAGGATGATGGAGCGGCGAGCACAAACTGAAGAGGCCAGAGGGGCGCTCCTGCGTGCCGAATTACCAAAGTGTCCCGTGAGCGAGTACATCCCCGTGGGGAACGACTGCACATGTGAGTCGGCGCCTCGTTATGTAATATGATGTTACGGAGGCTAATTATGGTGTTTCTCGCATTGTTGGCTCATGTTCAATCTACCAAACCGGGCAAGAAAATGGTCTCGAGAGACTCAGGGGTGTGACGGAGATTTCTTGGGTACGTAGGAATTGGACTGCGAGATGCTCCTTCACTGTAAGGATGCATGTATGCATTTAGGTACATATAATAATAACAATGATAGAAATAACAAGATGTATACACATGATATGCACCCATACTTGTTTAGCTGTTGCTGACTCTCTTAATTATTTCATCCGTTCTACTAGATGCTCCTTCCCTTTTTTTACATGCGATCGGCGACGCCACGATTACCGGCTACACAGGCGTTCATGCTCCTACCAATCTGAATTCATCCTCGCAATCCCAGTCACAGTCGCAGCGGGAGTGGTGATAGTAGTGGTGGTGGCAGTTCGTTTTGGTGGCAATTGTTGCAATAGCAGCAAGCATAAGCATAATACGTGTAGTAATGAGTCGTTCTCATCATTTACGTATGATATGCTGGTCAGATCTGTCCCCGCAAGCCCAAGTTTGCGCGTCTAGGCCAACCACTCTCGATTATTTCAGTGTTATCTCATGCATCAACCGGCCCAGTATCCGAACTGTACCGCTGAGACTTTAAGGTTTGCATCCCTTTAACGCCGCAAAGCCTTTGTATCGCGCGGACGTGGGTCAGTCAGGGCTTCAGGGTTCGGCTTCGGATTCGGATTATAAGATCAGGATGCACAGCACTGACATTTTCAGCCGTCGCCACATAGGTCCACAGTACAAAATGGTGCCGAGGTTGTGTTTGTAGGGCCCCGGCAAGGGGTTAGGGAGTGGTTTGTAGGTCTGCACTCTAGAAACCTGCCCGACATCGACATGAGGCACCACAGCAAACATTCAGATCCCTCATGTCCTCCCTGGCTGGCCTACCTCGAGTTCTGCATAGAGAGACACTCGTGAGATCTGAGCCGGGAAGAAGACAGCAAGCTCAGGAGACTTGCAAAAAGGACCAGTTCTGCTATTCCCCCGACGATGGCAAGGACAAGTGCTTAGATGAACAGAAGACCGATCCGTACCTCATCGATGTGTTCCTTGTCTGTGTTGGCTTCATCAAATTGTTGGCTTGGTATCTCTTTGGCAGTGGGGTTGCCAGTGTCGCTTCAGGACGTGGGTCCTGATTTAGCTGTTGTGGTCTCACAACTTAGCTTGATTAGCACGTCGTGCTCAGCCAGTAACCCTCTCGCGACCCCAAGCCTCGCATCACAGGCATGGCTTCACAAAGAACTTGGGCCCATCTTCTCAAAAGACCGGGGCCATCGGAGGTCGCAAGTTCACCTTCACGAAGATGCTTGGTGTGTATATGTGCTTGTTGTTTCCATTTTGTCGGCTTGCCTGTCCTCTCCCACAACTTCCTCCCGAGACCGGAGGAACAACTCCTTGTTTCGATGTCTTCGAGCATGGACCCAATAGTAGAAACACTCCGTCGTCGTAGCAGTAGTCCTGCTGCTGCCCATGCTGCTGCGGGACCGGCACCCCTACTGACTGCCAGCCCCACTGTATTTGCTAACACTCGCGACTGCTACTGCTTCTGGTGCTTATGAGTTTTCGAGCACTTGCCGCACATGTACTACTCATTGGTGCATTTAATGCAGGTGTTGATGTCGGTGATAAGGATGATTCTTAACTCGTTCTTTTTTTGAGCGTGGTGCTGGTGCTGGGGGTGGGGGGGCAGGGTGGTTGTGGTGGTGTTGGTGGTGGTGGTGGCGGCGGTGGCGGTGGTGGCGGTGGTGGTGGCGGCTTGTTAGCTTCAGGCACTGTTTCCTTTTATTTTGTTGCTAGCCATCCGATCAATCCCGCGATCCACTGCCAAGCCATGCAAAATGTATCTTCAAGATTCTGTCCAAGGAAGAAGGACGACTCCCTCCTGCGGATTCTGTACACGGATACTTTTCGTGTCATTTGCCTCCTCGGCTGCAGACAAACTCTGCTGGTGAATGTCTTTGTCCAAGTGCTGGTGTCAGGGGCGCGAAGGATTATCGCAATGGCCTGAGGGCTCAAAAAGTGCTTTGTGGTCCAGAGCCTTTGTTTGGAATTAGCGTGAGAGAACTTTGCTTGGTCCCGGCACCTTGATGGCTGGAACTCTCCATGCGCACTCCCCCCACTCCAACATGCCTTGGAGCCTTTTGGCTAGGCCGTCGTGAGGCATGAGCCACCACCGACTTTTAGGCAACCAGGCTGCCCCCTTTTGGCACACCTTTTGTGCCAGCTCCAGCCCTAGCATGGCCCGTGCTGCTGAGAGCTTGTAACCACCAGGCAACCCTGTGACCACATAGCCAGCAGAACGTGATGCAGAGGATGCTGAACCCCAAAGGTCACCGAGACAGATACCATGGACGCTGGATCGATGGCTGTGCTGCCCGATGGGAGATCAAGATAGATGGAAAGTCCTGCCCAAGCGGGGGCATATACCAGGACTGGCACCCACGGCAGCAAAGGGAATGTCATAGAGCTCGTTTAGGCTAGACTCAAGTCGAGGTTCGAGTTTCTGATTGACGAACATGCAAAGCTACAGGGCCTTGCGCATCAGCTGCAGCATCGGAATTGGTCTGACTGTGTAAACGCGACAGGCTGCAGACTCGCCATCCGCAAGTCGTGAATGTATCTTCAACGGCACGATACTGTAGGCAGTCTTCCCGAATCCTTGCCCATTATGAAGAACGGCTGAGAGCTTAGTGTTGTGAGGAGCCTCTACTGCATACACGAGTTCCAGATACATAGAAGCTTGAAGCCGTGAGCATGGCCCATGATAGGTTCACGACTTGGCTAAGAACTCCCTACAGCCTTTGCAAGCGAGAAGTCGAGAAGCTTGCAGAAAAGCATTCGGGATGTTGCTGCCTGTTGCGTGCTAAATGGCTTCTGTAATAGTCGCGGGTATCTTCTTTGGGGCTCAGTTCGGAAAATGTGGTTTGATCTGCTGTGCCTTGCAACGCTGCCAGAACAGCCGCGAAGGTACGTCCATCGGTTCCAAGATCCCCATCGCACACAGTCTTTCGGGGGCGTGTGCAAGGGGGTCAGCGAAGGCAAGCACACTGTGGAGGCGCCCCTGGCAAGAGATACTAGATACTATTTATTTGAGCTGCTGTGGCACGTTTCCCTTAGACCTTGAAGGTTTTCGTCGGCAAGACTCCCTGGCATCACAAGTGGAACATCTACTATCCCTACACGGGCTGGCATGCTGGGCATGGGACCCCGCATCGTGGCTGGAGCTTGATGGGGTCAGGGCATTTAGATGTGCCTTTTGGCTCTCATTTCGTTGCGGCTCTTTGGCCGAAGCATCCTCCAGACCCCTGTACCTGTACCTCTATAGCCTGACTGAAGGCGTGCGACGGTGCACATGGAGGTCCAGGAGATCCCGGAGTCATACCCACTCTTTCACTACGCGACGGGCACACAGATGGATGGCAGAGTGCCTGGTCTGAGATCATGAGACAAAATCAACTGCTGCTGACCGTCAAATAAATTTCGGACGGGAAGGGTGTGTTGTTTCGGCGTCTGGTTCATGTAGATCCACCGAAGCATTGGTGGGTACGCCCCGAAGTTGTAAACTGTTTCACACGGGACTGAGAGCCCCAATGTTCGTTTGCGGAACTTGAACAGGATGCTGAGAAAGCATCACTGGACCCCCGCGCAGCTTCCCATGACCTGCAGTGTCTTGTGCAGTTCTTTGCGCTGGTTAGGCCATTACCGGCTGTACTTGACACGACCATAGCAATCGGGAGCACCTGAATGGCGTACGTCGTCGCATGTTCAAGAGCTCGCCACGGACCCCGGAGACTGACGCGCATTGGGCTTGGAAGTCAAGTCAGACTAGTAACTACTGATGCTCGTGCCAGCAGCACCTTTGGAGATGTGTAACATCGAACCTTTCTGAGGATTCTGGCATTGTCAATTCGCGCGTCATCTCTTTCAAAAAGCTTTACGACGACAGCAACTTGCGCCACCTGGCAGCATATATATATATATATATGCTGCACGCAAAATGAACAAGCTAAGCAAGTAATGCATGCTGAACGGTGTGACGTGTGGTGCAGCTTGATGGGGTAGTGTCTGAAGCAGAGCAGTTCAAGATTTGCAGTGCTCCGACAACCTCTGACGTGAGCGCCGAGTTGTGCCATTTGCACCGAGGCTTGTGGTATGTCGACAACCATCGCGTTATGCAGCACCATCGCCATCATGGTGCTGGCTCATGTCGGTGGGAAATTCGGATCGATGGGCAATCATGTCCGTCCGGAACGATCCTTGGACACTTGGTTGCAAAGTACCATGTTCCTTTTTGTTGATGGCCGTTTCTCTCTGCCGGAATGCGCAAACTAGGTACACAGTCGTGTCAATCTCTTGCCTTACCTCCTGGACTCAGGAGATTTGTACATCCACAGGCACGCAACTCGACTTTTGTATTCTGCGCGGTTGGATTCTGGACCGGATGCGCTGCTGATTGATGGGTCTAGTTTGGACCACGTGTTCGACTCAACTCAGGAGAACCCACATCGACCAAAAAGCATGGTCGGATACTGCAACGGGCTCGAAGCAGGCGATCACAAGGTCGGAGTCTGGCAGTTTCACGATCCTGCGGGAGTACTGCAGTCCTAGAGCCGGATATGCGCAAGACTGGCCGGTCTGCAGATCTAACATGCCCGAGTGCAAGTGTCAAGCTTAGGAGCTTGAGATAGTTCGGCGAGTTTCCATGCCGCTGGGTGCCCACACGGACAATGACACAAACTCCTAAGCAATCACGAAATTAGGTATATTTGTTTGCTCTTTTTCTTGTTTTCAGGATGACGCTTATCATGAGTCGGTAGTTGTATGATATTGAATATTGTTCTCAGTTTGGATTCCAACGGGAACATCTGGCAACTGTGCATGGTGCACGCAGCTCAATTGCGTATACACGTGCGTGCACGGCCAAACTCATCTCTGAGCGAAGAAGTAACAAAGCGAGCGAGTCAGTAAGCAAGTGGACAACACCAAGTGCACGCTGGGCGGTTGCAGAAACCTTCAACCTTCTGCTCTTGTATAGTGAGAAAGTACAGAGTTCTGTTTATGTTGAATTTTTGTATTTGCACGTAAGAGCGGAGTATATTGACCCTGCTGATGCTGAAGACGAAGGAGAAGCTGACGTTGAAGATACTCATGCTGTGAATGATGCTGATGGTGTTCCCTGGTGGTGGTCGTGATGATTGTTGCACTTTCCGCATCGCAGCCGCAAATGACAGGTGGAGGTGCACGTGTCCACAACGCCAGGACGGGCTGTGATGATGCTGCCAGGTCAGTTGTGAGTGGTTCTTGATGGTAATCAGCCTGGCACCGGCCATGTTAACAAACTTCAGCTACCCTCAACTGAAACAGTGAAACAAACCCTGTGCCGTAGATCCTTGGCCTGCGAGGATTGCATCGTAGCGATTGCTTCACCGGGTGGCACGCTTCTCGCTGGATCCTCGAAGCAGAGGAGATCCCGAAGCTATATGACATGGAATCTCGGCACGACGTTGCTAGGTGGGCGGGGTTCACGTAGATCTGCAGCCCAGAGGAACTGGGCACTCTTTACTTGACATGCTGGCTTCAACTTCACTCAATGATCTGCTCGTTGCAGAGACCTGCTGGTCTGAACAACTGGTGATCGGTTGTACATCTAGTTGTGCCCCTGAGCCTTACGCAAACCTTGCACTGATCGTTTTAAGTCCTGAATGCCAAAAAAAGACTTGGCGCCAGACGTTGCTGCTGCATCCAAGGTTCACTACAACATGCAGCACCAGACGGATCACAGAGAACACGGTATCTTGAACAATTACAAAGTCACATTCCAAAAGATCTTCGGCAGCAGTAGTGTTGGTCAACTGTTCACCGTGTCCGACTACCGAAGAGGACTAGAGTGAGCAAGAATGCAATTGGCGGTGACGCGGCGAGCAATCAGAACTGAAAGACCGTGATCTGACAGAGTTTGGTTGCTCCTGCCAGTTGTATTACTACTACTACTACTACTACTACTACTACTACTACGACAACTACTACTACTACTACTACTACTACTACTGCTACTACTACTACTGCTACTACTACTGCTACTAAAACTACTACTACTGCTCCTGCTCCTGCTACTGCTACTTCTACCGCTACCACTTCCCGCTATCCCTACCACGACGACGACTACTACTACGACGACGACTACGACTAGGATACGACTGCGACTGCGACTGCGACTGCGACTGCGACTGCGACTGCGACTGCGACGGCGACTACTCCTACTCCTAACGTGACTGGTGGTGCGGCTGCTGCTGCGAGTCCTACTCCTACTCTGCTGCCCCGACTGCTACTCCTACGCTTACTCCGGCTCCTGCTCTGAGGCCTACTTACCCATACGTTAACTGCAACTACCACGACGACCATGAACACGACGAACGACAAGGAGTACTACCACCATTCCTACTATGCAGAAGTTACTACGACCGCTCCCATCGCTATCGCCATTGCGACCATGACTACGGGGTATCGACAACGCTATTGGGAGGTCTAACATTGTGGCTACAGAAATATCTGCATGATTTTGGCACGCTCCGGGCTGGGTCCGTGGATGTGAGCACTTCGCAGCGCAACGCATCTTATTCACGAGGACCACCGCTATCATGCTGCAGTTGCTTGCTTCCGCAAGTCTGAGTTCTGCAACACGAGCACGGCAATCATGAACTCCGTCTGTGACAGCATTAAACAGGTAGTAGAAAGCTGCCTTTCTTCTAGGAGTGCTATCTATCTTGTTGCTGTGGGTGCATTCACAAAATGCACTCTGCTTCCAAGAACCTCTTCGCCACTGTGCTGCTCAGCGCCGGCTGGAATCCCGCGACCGCCTGCATGATCGACACCAGTGGCACCAGGAGATTCGACAGAGGCTTCCGCCGTAGCACTTGGCAGCTGGTAGCTGACGACTTCCAGCTTCCCATCTTCGATCCTTCGAAATCCGCAAAGGATACGCACGCGCTGCAAGGGGCTGCAAGTTTTCTTCCTCAAGCCAGCTTAGGCTTGAAGGTTGCATTTGCGGGTATAGCTATAGTCTCCATTGTAGCTCCTTTTTTTTGGTTTAACCAATTGTATAGTAAGGAGTTTAGAAGGTATCCCCAAAAAGGAACTACAATGGAGAGGTGCCCCGCGGTTCTCCTCGGCTCTTCTCGATTCTCTCTCGGTTCTTCCTCGGGCTCCCTCGGTTCTTCTCGATTTTTCTGGCAGCTCTCCTCTTCCGGGACTGCTGTCTCTCATTAAGTGCAGGATTACGATCTTGCCCAGCTCTGGCTTCCCCTGCAGCAGTCGATCCAGCTAGCCCTTGTGCCGATCTATTGCAGAGTGGGTCTTCTCCTTCAGTCTCTCGAGGCAGCAACTTTCCAGCCGCCCGCCTTTGCCATGCACATGGCCCAGGAAAAGCAGGAGATTGCCCCGCGACACCAGCTCAATAAGTTCCTCGTCGACCCGCTCCACAAAGTCGACCGTTCTATGCCTATCTGCAAACTGCTGAACAGACAGCGCCCAGGCCGAATCCCTTTTGGAAGAGAAGGTATTGGACATGAAGTAGCGGAACATCGCCGAGACCGTGCGCCGATCTGCCAGCGAGTCTTTGCTGAGGTCGACCTTATGCATCCACCCTTCCAACCAGGAGTGCGACTCAAACATCGTCCTGAAGTATTCGGGCCGTGCCACCAGAACCCGTTTATCAAAGTACAGCGCAGGCGCTGGGATGCTTGCTTCTTGCGGAAAATCGAGCTTTCCGAACAGCATCGTGCCCAGAGGGTCGGCAGGGGACTCGAACCTTGCCTTGGCAGTTACGAACAGCTCGTCTTGGCATTACACCAGCCTTCGTCAGTTGTCAGGTGCCGGCCCGGCAGCATAGGCCGTGCACCGACAGAGCAGGACTTCTCACAGAAGCCAAAGCCTCCGAAGCCTCGTCTTTGAAGTTGCGCACCTCAAGCCACTGTGAAGACCGGCGAGAGCCAGGGCAGGGCCAGACCCTTTGCCTTCACCCCCAACTTCTGACACCTCCTCCAGGGCCATCCCGGCCAGAGAAGGGCGACGAGATCTTCGGAACTCTCAGACGACTATCCCGAAACAAGCCTTGATCCGAAAAGATCCCAACGGTATGTCGTGCACATGTTTGACCACCGTTCAGTCCCGAATCGTCAACTCCGACGGGCGAGCTTGGGCCCTGAAAATTCCCCTATGCACCTTGCACCAGTCCAGCTTCTTATCCTCGTCCCGCTGCTCCTTTCTCAGGATTTTGACCATCTCCTTGGGTGCAAAGCTATGGCTATGGGACCTTACCTCACCGCATCCTCGTGCAAGGCCCATTATCATTATAATCTCGGATTCACGTGTGCGGGCATGTATTTCGTCGGAATAACAGGCAGTCTCAGCAGCAGAGATGTCGAAACAGCACGGTACCGTAAACCCGGTTGTGAACAAGCCGAGGATCAGATACCTTTGCTTGCACCTTCTTGAAATCGATCTTGCCAGATCGCCTCGGATGGAAGAGCCGACCCTTCAGCAGTAAACAGCGAGGGCATGGCAACTGGTTGCTCGACTAGATCATGGAAGCCAACCTGGGAAAGGAAGTGGTGGCAATCACCGCAACATTACTCGTAATGCTGCACCTTGTTTAAAAAAGGTGCCTCTGTGTGGTGTTCTCTAGCCGCTACTTATACAGGACAAGAGTGCTTTTTTGCGCTCTCCAAAGTGTGCTCGGGATTGAGACGACTTTGTTTTTTGAACGTATTCTTCTCTGTTCAATGGTGAACTCGACTTTAGCCAAAGATAAACTGAAGCATGAGAGGTCCCATGTCAGAAGCCCTCAGGCTTGGTTTTGGGGGGGATGTTGGAGCCTTTGCTGCAAAGGACTTTAGCAGACTTTAGCAGGCCTCAGGCTTGGGTTTAAGGGGGTTCGGAGCTTGTTGAAAGGATTTTAGCAGGCCTTGGGCTACCAAAGGACACACAAAGTGGTGCTCCCTCTTGACATGCTACTCAGTCTGGGGATCTGGGTTCAGGCGATGTTGCGGCGAGCGCAAAATTCGGCTTCGCTTTGCTGTGATGCTTTGTTACGGACAATACTTATTCCACTAAGACAGGAGGTCGAATGTAACAAATCTGGCAATCGATGTCCCTGTTATTCCTTCTTTGAACCAATTGTACCCGTTCCGGTACGATCGCGTCGACGAAGTGCACCTCTCTGTCTTGCTACCAGAGAACAAAGCCAGCGCCAGCAGTGCAACCCGCGAGTCTTGGGAACCTGCCGCTAGCATCACAGGGAACCGCGACAAATCCATTTCGCATCTTTGCAGCACACATGACCCGTCTTCTGCATCTGGATTGGTAAGCTCGTCATCGATTTCATCGACAACCTGAACATCCGGAGCACCATAGCCGCGACGGCAACTGCGAGCAGCCGCAACGGCTTTTGCACTGTCTGGTTACTACCAGTAATCGGATCGATATCCTCCTCCTTGTCCTCCCCTTCCTCCTCCTTTTTCTCATCCGCCTCCCCCCCGTATCATGGCCACATTGCTTGCCTTTGGCACCACCGCCAATCACCTGCAACATCACAGTGATCACTAATATCACTACCACAGTAATATACAATAGGAATGATAAGAAGCATCGTCAGCTTTGTCATGGCCATCAGCAGCCCCGTGCCACGAAAAAAACACATCAGCATCAACACCTCTAAGGCATCGTTGATGGCAGTGGACATGTCGATCTTATTATGCTTAAACCAGCAGTTAATGCCTCTCAATGCGATTGCAAACCGATTTCTCCTGACCCTTGGTATGGCGAGTACCAGTATCATCTGGGACGACACTTGATTGCGGTTCGCTTCTTAGGGGAGACCTCGCTGTCGGGTTTTAATGGCTGTCCCGGCGCAAGTGTAACCCTGCGCAACACCCCTGAACCCCGCCTGCCTTGCAAGCTGTCCAAAGCCTTTCCGGTGCCATCACTGGCTGAGGTGGAGGAGACCTGGCTAGCTGTTCACGCTCTCTGCGGCTGCCGCTCTGCGGAGCCCAGGCACAATTGCCCGAGGGTCTGGGTGGGAAAGACAAGCAACGATCTGTCATGCAAGTGAGAACGCCGGGACAAAGCGTCCAAGCATCAGCTCAAAATCCTTGTGCATCACCACTGTCACAATCTGGACAGAAGGCCACAATACCCCCCAAAGCACACTCCGTGAATTGACATCCAGCCATTGCAAAACCCCGAACCCTAAACACAGAAAAAGGCTGGGTGCCTGGAGAAGCGCCAGACCTGGCTTTGTCGGCATCACCTTCTCGAAGATACCCTGGGCCTGAAACTGAGATTCGGGTGTAGCGAGATCAGGGCTTATACACCAACACATGTCTATGTGTATAGAACTATAATAAAGATGGATGTATGCATGCAACTACGGACGTACTTACGTATGTATGAACTTTAATCTCTAGCTGCGTGGCACACGCAACGCGGTATCCCTCCAGCACTCAACCCTGGATTGACGAATGGCAGACTCAGGCCGGACCTGGTCTGACCGCATGGAATGCTGCTGCCGACGTCTGCTTTTAGCTGTCAACGGTTTTGCGCCGAGCCGGGACCATGTTTACAAAGACCCCCACTCCTGTTCAACCCGAGTCCCACAATACGATGTTTCGTGACAGGATCTCAAGCTCGTCATAGATTCACAGACAGTGGCCCGGCGGCCATCCGATATCACGAAGTGTGCTATAATGCATTCAACTACACTCGTCATACATCCACTGACGGTGGCAAAGCCATGGTTCACCAAGCCAAAAAGTGTATGTACACACACACACATGCATGCATATATATATATATATATATATATATATATAACTATATAATTATATATATATATATATTTAGTATGAGGAACCTTTCTGCATAATGTGATGTTCCTGTCGGGGCAGGAGGACACAGGTGTACATAGTTTAGATAGTTTGGGGGGTCCGGGTGGTGGCCCAGCTAGTTTGGGGGGTCCGGGTGTTGGCCCAAACTATCTCAACTATCTGAACTATCTTAGCTCTTCCCGCCCCAGGACAGCGGGACTCTAAGCTTAGATACTTTAGATAGTTTGGGGAGGTCCCGCTGGTCTGGGACGAGAAGCGTTAAGATAGTTTAGATAGTTTGAAGTTTGCAGGGTCCGGGTATTGGCCCAAGTTATCTAAACTGTCTTAACTCTTCCCGCCCCGAGCCAGCGGGACTCTAAGTTTAGATAGTTCGGGGAGGTCCCGCTGGTCTGGGGCGAGAAGGGTAAGGATAGTTTAGATAGTTTGGTGGGTCCGGGTATTGGCCCAAACTATCTCAACTATCTAAACTATCTTAGCCCTTCCCGCCCCAGACCAGCGGGACCTACCCAAACTATCTTAACTATCTAAACACTCCCTGCTTAGATAGTTTACATAGTTGGGAAAATTTAGATAGTTTGGGGAGGTCCCACTGGTCTGGGGCGGCAAGGGTTAAGATAGTTTAGATAGTTTGGTGGGTCTGGATATTGGACCAAACTATCTCAACTATCTCAACCCGCTGTCCAAACTATCTAACCCTCCCGGCTTAGTTTAGAAAATTTACATAGTTTGGGGAGGTCCCGTTGGTCTGGGGCGAGAAGGGTTATGATAGTTTAGATAGTTTGGTGGGTCCGGGTATTGGCGCAAACTATCTAAACTATCTTGACCCTTCCCGCCCCAGGCCGTACAGAGCCTAGAGAGCCCAGAGTCCAGGGAGCCAGGGAGCGTGGCCGGAGTTGAGGGAGTTTGGGCGATCACCGCGGGGAGGTTTGGGGAGGGAGTTTAGGGAGTTTCGGCGGCCACCGCACGCCCCTAAACTCCCAAAGTCCCTAAACTCTCTAGGCTGCTTTCTGTTCAATTAAAGTCAAGGCGCGGGTAGACTTGCCCTTTATCTTATTTTTAACAAAGCACAAGACTTCAAGAGACAGAAATTTCTACGGTAAAAATCCTCAATCAAAAGCTATGTCCTTTGTTCGTTGGCTTGTTGTTGTGCCTGTTTGTCTTCGTTATGTTGCCTCGTTTCGCGCTTACATTCACCCGCATAGCCGCATACTTCATTGCAAACAAGCTACAAGGAAAGACAAGACACAATTAAAACACAACAACTAATACTCTCCTGGTCCTTTGAATTGAAAACCATTTACAAGTCACCGCATTAAAGGAAAAGGAAAACAGGCAAATAGTCCACATGCACCAATTACTTATATTGAAAGCATGATTTACTGGTGTGTTTGTTTGTTCTTTTGTTCTCTGCTTGCTTTCGCTATACACTTAATCACTAATACTAAAACTCACCACCCAGAAAGAGCATGTTAAACGAAACGAGAGCCGACATCGTGCCTCCTTTAGATTCCATTACATGTCGCTCTTGTTAGCTTACTTAATTTAGTTTGGGTCCTTTTGGTGGTGTTTTTCTTCTTTGCTGTTTTGGTTTTAATAGTTTAATGCGTGCTTCCATTCCATTCATTACCGCTAAATCATTGAAACAGAACCATCAATGAAGCCGCCGCAAGGAAACAACCATCAGAGATGAAATGCTTCTGGGATGATTTGTTCCTTTGCAGTCAATGGTCAATAATTCTTGGCTATACACGCTTATCTGTTAAATCCTGATTACTTTCCCAACATACCCAAATGAAAGAATGAAAACACGCATTACAAATTGTTTCATTTGTTTTTCACTCATTAGACTACATCACCCAAATAATAGAAAAAATGTGAGTGGTTAAGGTAGAATGAAGGGATTAGGAAGTGAACTAGCTTCTGATGTTAACGTAAGTTTTTGTAAATCCTCTAATTCTTGGTTCTCTTCTGTTTGCGACCAGCTAAATCGCGGTTCCGTTCGTTCCTCATTTCACTGTACATACCTGTCGGAAACTAACAAACGAGAAGGAAAAACAAGACCAAGAGACTGAAATGCGGTGGTAGAGCCTAATGGTAGGTAATTGAAAGGGAATTATGTTTAAAGCTTAAGGGCTACAGGAACGCCCAAGTTTCCAGATCCACCAGCAATCCTAACAAAGAACCACACAGGAAATATACCAGATAAGAAGATTGGTACTGGTGACAAAAGCATCAAGAAAGCCCAAGGAAATAATGGTCAGATAATAAGATCTCAGATTTTAACTGTGGTGCAAAAAAATAAGAGTAAGACATGAAGATATATCAGAGATTAATAATCCAAATATCAGATTTCCTGTTTGAAGGTGACAATCGTCGGAAAAATCATCATCCTGTACCACTTCCAACATCCTGGGAAAGATAAGCAAGCAAATCAAATAAGATAGACAAATTATTGACTCTAGGATATACCAATTCTGGAGACCCTTGAAAGATACGTATAAAGTGATTTCGAAATCCATCAAAAAAGCCAGGCATTACCAAAATAAGATCATAAGAACGCCATGCAATGTAATGCTTACATTACAAAAATTCTGGCTCTCTGGAAATATAACCCTATTTCCTGATGAATACATTCTTTCTTATAAGGAATGATATTAATGTCCGGAACCTATGTAATTCCAAACAAAAGTTCCTCAAAACGCCCAACGTAGTAAATGAGATGTGGGAGAAGGATCAAAAAGTGCAGTGAAGGAGCCACAGCGCTAATGATAAGATGACAAGGTAAAGTTTTGCAGGTAAGAGAACTTGTTGCTGATGCGGTGCTAGCATGAAAGAGCCAAACAAAAAGAACATTGCCAGGCAAGGAGCATAACTCTTGAACCTACATCATTTTTTAGACTCCTAGAGACAAGGTGTGGGAAAAGTTCAGATGCAAGTAGATTTCTCTTTGAAAAACTATATCGTGCTTTCCCCTTGCATTTCTATTTCAGTATGAGATTTTACCAGCAAAGAACAAATTCATGATAAAATAATACGAGTTCCAAATAAGCTAAATTAACCTTGGCAAATCTTCAATGAAGTCCATATCTGTAGACACAGGAAAGAAAGTGAAGTGATGAATACAGCCATGAATGAAACCGTACAGTCCACCCCTAGCTGTAGAGGAGAAGTGGAGGAAAAAATGGAAGGAAACAACGTTGGAATGACTATATGAGATGTTCTAACTGGTTTTCAAGCAAGGGGGTCATGTTTACATCCTTTTAGCTGTATTTTAGGGATATTGTGTGTACTTTTCTCTCCTGATTTTGTACCATCCTGAAATATTAGAAAAGCATTTTGTTTTGAATAAAAATGTCGCGGATGACTTTTAATTGTAAACCGCCCGCATTTTCTTGAGTTTCATTTCGGGTTCATCACTGTCTTTTATTGTTTTTTACTGAACACTTGGTCGTTAATTACTCCCACGGCGAAATGAAAGCAAGCCCAACTTTTTCTTGACTCTTCTTTCGATTACTTTCATATTTGACATCTTCTTACTCGTGGTTCTGCGCTGGATTCACTTCATGGTTGTTTGATATAACTGTATCAGCGATTTGTTCGTCTTATTTTGATTCCATGGCATGAAGCGTTTTGACTACGTTCACACTGTACAAAGAAATATAATTGAAAGTGTATTGAATTAAGTAAAACATGAAATAAATGAAACCGTGTAATAAAGTTCACATACTTTCTTTCTATTGCATCTGCCAGTAGATTACAAAGTGAAATTAAGTCTCGCTTACATTCCGTTCCACTCGTTCCCAAAAAGCTAAACTAAATGAACTAAACATAAAGGAACGTAATGGCTGTATGGTTTGATCCACTTCAATTTGGGCTTTTTGCCTTTGTGTGATTGGTGTGTGTGTGTGTGTGTGTGTGTTCTGTGCCGTGTCGTTGTGGTGAATTTAACACAAGGCCCAAACCATCCAGCATTAGGAGCGGTCAGCAAGCCTGTGAGACAGGTCCTGCGGCTCCTCGATGATCAAATGCCAAGATAAGACTTTTGGGCACCAGCCGCTTGAAAGTGCCCTGGCGGCGGACGTAGTTCTCGATGAAGTCCTTGATCCTGCCGAAGGGCCAACTTGCTGTGCCCAGGTGCAGGTGAAGCCCGCAGCTTTTGTTGACGAAGATGCCGCCGAAGAAGCTTGGGTCCGTGGCCACATTCAGAAGAGGCCCCAGCTGCTGCAAGGCAGTGGCCACTTCCAGAATGTTTGTAACAATTTCCAGAGCTGTTCGGTTTCTGGCATGCCGATTTGTGGAAGGCGGGGATGATGCTGCCGTCCGGCTTGATCTGTACCGCCTGGTAGTTCCGACCGTTGTAACTGGCTGCCACCACCGGAAGGCCAGTCCGGCGCTGGAGCTCGTCAGCCATTTCTTGGAGCGTGCGGCCATCCGGGACGAAGCACTCGATCTCGATGCCGAATGTCTGTCTGCTGTGTGCCTGTGCCTGTCCCATGGTTCAGCAGGGGCCGAGGGAGCCTAAGGAGGAGAGATCAGCAGAGCCCGGCTGCAAGCGTGCAAATCAGGACGCTTGGGGCGTTTGCCCTGACGACGGTCCCACTCTCGAAACAACTTTTTTGGTGGGAGTCTGAGCCCACGGCATCGGAGCATGGTGTCTGGGTGCCACGTGTGCCACGGCACGACCATCACAGCCACCAGCAAAACCGCCTGCTTCAAAATTCAAGAATGAACTGCCGCCAGCAGCAAAGATCTCAAATGATGGGAATGATTGCATTTTGCAACTTACTCGAAGAACTCATAAGCCTCCTGGGCATGCCATTCGGCGGAACGATATTCAGAACCTCTCAGCTGACAGGCGCGTGCTTGCATGCTAGATTCATCTGGCTGCTAGAATCTGCTAGACGTCGCTGCGATGATCTGGCAGATCTGCCGCGTGCTGCCGTGCATTTCTAGACAACAGAGCTGCATTTGAGTCCTCTTTTCCTGCCGAGAAGGGCCTGGCATCTTGTGAGATCTTGTGCCGGTGGACCGGCGACCGTTTGACAAGTCTTGTGCCGGTGAACCGGCTCTTTGAGTGCGTTGGGCTGAGGGCTCAGCCCAGGCCCTCGCGCTGTCACGCTCGCAGCTCAGGCGAGCTCCCTCGCCCGAGCCACCGCCCACTCACGGGTGACGAAGCGGCTCCAATCTTCGGGAAGCTCTGCGCCTTGCAGCCGTCGGCACAGATCATCAAGCCCGCTGCCCTCTCCCCACTCTCGGTCACTTGACGCCGCCATGCGGAGCCACAAAGCGATCCAGTGCCTCACCTTCTCCAGCTCATGCGTGGCTCCGCCGATGCGGATCTCAAGCGTAGGGCTCTCAGAGCGGAGGCGCATGACGTTCAACCCGAAGTAACGGGCATGGTCCATTCCCAGGTTTCGGGCCGCCCTTCCGAAGAGCTCCAGGATGGCCTCCAAACGCTCGTCCTGGAAGCTATCGCTCCTCGGAAGGTCCCTGCAATACGGGCCGTCGCGGCGACTTTCGGGCACCAGCCGCTTGAAAGTGCCCTGGCGGCGGACGTAGTTCTCGATGAAGGCCTTGATCCTGCCGAAGGGCCAACTTGCTGTGCCCAGGTGCAGGTGAAGCCCGCAGCTTTTGTTGACGAGGATGCCGCCGAAGAAGCTTGGGTCCGAGGCCACATTCAGAAGAGGCCCCAGCTGCTGCAAGGCAGTGGCCACTTTCAGAATGTTCGTAACAATTTCCAGAGCTGTTCGGTTTCTGGCATGCCGATTGTGGAAGGCGGGGATGATGCTGCCGTCCGGCTTGATCTGTACCACCTGGTAGTTCCGACCGTTGTAACTGGCTGCCACCACCGGAAGGCCAGTCCGGCGCTGGAGCTCGTCAGCCATTTCTTGGAGCGTGCGGCCCGCGAAACAAAGGATGAAAGCAAAACAACCAAATTAAGCTAGTGAGAGATAATGGACTAGCGAGAAGCGTTCTTTCGTTGCTTACTCACTGCTTAAGTTGGGTCTTTTTCCCATTTATCCGCTGGTGATGTTATCCATAAGCTTCAAGTTTCAATTGCAGGTGATAACACAGAGCCATACGAGAAAGGGCCAATTTCAATGAAATGAAATGAACCGTGCAGTCCTTACGTTCCTTTTATCAGTCGAATTTGGGCCTTTTTTTCTGTCTCTAGCAGTCAATCCGCTGAGTCGTAAAGGTAACCGCCAGGATGAGAGAATGAAGGGAACGAATCGTATGGCTTTCAATTGTCGTATTTTGGTGGTAATGGAAGCACGCACCATAGAAGGCCACGACAACAACTATTGGCAAGTGATTTTTGTTGTTTACTTTGCATTAGTTCTTTGTTGTGCTCTTCTGCACTTTTATGTCTTTGGCCTGATAATGCTGTTCTTGTTGCGTCATATTTTCTAGTTGAGAAAATTGTGTTTTCTGCTGTTAGTCTTGGTTTTATCAGTTATACTTGGTCGATAATGTAAAGGCGAAATCCATGGTTCGTTGTGTGCTTCGCTTAAATTAAACACGCATTACGCTCTCATTCTGTCCCCTTCATTCATTTCAAGTCAGGCAAAACCACAATAGCCTAGCAGGCATTGAGTAGCATAGTTTCTTTTACTGTTGAAAGGCTTTCATCGAATGTTGCACATGCAGATTGGATATATGTTGTCTTATCATAAACAGAAGAGAGAGTCATATTATACATAAAGGTTCCTGCCTCATATATATTATGGTCTAGGCTAAATTTATGGTTTATACTATGTATATACATAGATATATATATATATATATACACACACACGCTCATAAAGTCCTAAACAATGATATATGGTGTCGATGTAGAAGTGTTGTTTGTGCTTCTTCGTGTACAGTGCTTATGAGGTCTTTCGGCCAAGTTCTGGGATGCGTATGCTTTGGGTGTGTCCCAACTCGAAAGCCAAAGCTCCGAAGATTCAGCGAAGAATAGGGGTTTGGGGGTATGTGTTAGTACAGGCAAGATTGGAAATTCATCTGGACTGCTTCAACCCCATCGCTCCCAGTTGAAATGACGATCCCGGGCCTCCTCGTTTCCCAGAAGCTCCTGGGATGAATTCTGCAAGTCAGGGCTGGTAGGTCCGGAATACATGTAGTTCAAATTTGAAGCAAAACGCATCGTGATGACTCTAACGCCTGGCGTGTCAACGATCTGTTGTGACTGTCCTCTGTGCTCTGCATCTATGCCTGCTCTTGCGATTACGGTGTGTTTCGGATTTTGGTTCTGGTACTTACAGTAACTACTGCGGTGTATGTATCATGCTGCAGTCGCTTGGTGATTGCTGTTCCCCTCTTCTTCTCAGTCGTCTTTTTTGTAGTCTAGTGCGTTACCAATGTGAACACCGTTACCAGTACCAAACAATGCTGTTCATTCCTTGACTACCACTTTATGACCGCTACCACTGATGCACTCCTTCGTGCCACTGCAATTTTGGTTGTCGTTGTCGTTGCTGCTGCTGTTCTTGATACTGCTCCTGCTCTTGCCCTTGCCCTTGCTCTTGCTGTGGTTGTTGCTGTTGCTGCTACCGCTGCCGCCGCTGCTGCTGTCGCCGTGGAAGTCCTTGGTGTTGTTGTTGTTGCTGCTGTTGTTATTGTTGTTGTTGTTGCTGTTGTTGTTGGTGGTGGTGGTGGTGGTACCAGTAGTGGGAGTAGCGGTGGCGGTAGCGGCAGCGGTGGTCTTTGGTCTTGCTGGTCTTGCTGGTGCTTTTGCTGTTGCTGCTGTTGTTATTGTTCTTGCTGTTGCTGCTGTTGTTCATGTTGCAGTTGCAGTTGCTGTTGCAGTTGCAGTTGCAGCTGCAGCTGCAGCTGCAGCTGCTGCTGTTGCTGGTGCTGGTGGTGAAGGTGGAGGTGGAGGTGGAGGTGGAGGTGGAGGTGGAGGTGGAGGTGGAGGTGGAGGTGGAGGTGGTGGTGGTGGTGGTGGCG